>WAAB01003265.1:0-39935 GCA_013389865.1 Piaya cayana | reverse complement strand
CACCCCTAGGTCCTTCTTCTCCAGGCAGCTTTCCAGCCAGACTTCTCCTAGTCTGTATCACTGCACAGGGTTGTTGTGCCCCAAGTGCAGGACCAGGCACTTGGCCTTGTTAAACCTCATGCCACCGGTCTCAGCCCAGTGGTTCAGCCTGTTCAGATCCCTTTGAAGAGCCACTCTACCCTCCAGCAGATCAACACTTTCACCCAGCTTAGTGCCATCCACAAACTTAGGGTGCACTCAATGCCTTAATCCAGGTCATTGATAAAGACATTGAACAGGGCTGCACCCAGCACTGAACCCTGGGGAACACCACTTGTGACCTTTCCTTGTCAGAAATCTGAAATAAAGAGCAGCTGTTTGAAACATTCCTCTCGCGGAGTGTGACTGAACTATTCTGTGCAGAGCTGTTTTGACTATCCTGATATCTTTCTTATTCAGATATTTGTTTCCTGCTTTTCTTTTCCATTTAGCTAAAAGATGTTATTACTTCAGCAAAGGCTTATTTGTGGAGGCTTCTTCAGCAACGAGATTCAGCAATGCCACCCATGTGGGGAGACTACCAAACAAAGGAGCAGAAGAAACATACTTTTCCAGTCTATGTAGAAGCAATTCAGAGAAGATAGGCAATCAATGCTTCTGTTTCCCACCTTGCTGAAATGGTAGGTACAAATAAACTTTTCTCTCCTTTCAAATAAACACACTGAGAAATACGCCTGTCTTGATTCAAACTTGTGTCTGGTATTAGCCATAATAAGGGACACCTGAATGAAACCTTTAGTTTTCCTTAAAGGTATAAAGTTAGAACTAGAGCAATAAGAAATCTCAGTGAAAAGCACCTGCCATTACATTGTAGCTTTATTGCTTTGAAAGCAAATGACTGTAAATAAATGCTCAGGTAAGAAGAGGTGTTCCGAACTACATCTCTTTTTTTTTTTTTAATTGCAAAACAATTGTTACAGAAATTTCAGAAAGTTCTACTGTAGTAATTGCCAACTTCTGCTTTTATTACATATCTAAACACAGTCTAAAAGTGCATTGTGAATCCAGTAGACCTTTGGAAAGGACAATTTACCTTAGTGATACACATTTAGACAAATCATACTTGAAAAACTTAATATTAGTAAGAATTTGTTTAAAACAACATTTTAATATTTTTTCTCCCTTTATAAAGGATTGTTATACACTTACAAATGGTAGCCCAAATAATAAATGAATAGCTATTAGTACAGTATATTGCAAACACTGTTCCAGACAGCAGCAGCAGCATAAAGACTCTCCTCATGTACAACAACTGCAGTGGTGGAAGGAGGATATAAATTTAATACAATTTACTCATGTGCAGTCATAAAATCGTATTTCACAGCCAATTCCCACTTCCAACCCTTCCTCCTCCCTACTAAATACTAAAATAAACAAGAGTTATCACTTCCCTGCAGCAGCAACAGCAGCAATTTCATAATCAAACATATTTTTCCTAATAGCTTTTTGAAATAAGTACTGTGTGGCTCTATAAGAGATCTGAAAGCATACAGCAAAAAATTAAAAGGTCAGAGACTGTTTCAGAACCAGCTTGGCTCAATGGCTCAGTCATTAGACTTCCCACTTGATGATGATTTAGCATATCTGTGCCATGACTCAAAGTAATATAGTTAGAAATACAGAACAAATTTATCCTCTGACAAAAGTCAGAGGACTCCGTTGATATCAATGGAGTTTCTGGAGTTTTGCACAAGCATCAGTAAGACTGTAATTATACTCAATCTTAGAGAAGATGACTGTATGACCTGTAGTGTTCACCCTTGATTGGATATAAAGCAGGATAATGCTCACTGCAGTGCAGAAACTCAGTCCCTCCACAAGGCCAGTGAATGCTATCTAGAGAAATGAAGGGTTTAATTATGTAAGTGGACACCACAATGGTTTATTTCTGCCCATTCTGGACTGTGTTGTTACTTGAAGTGGAGGAGGGAAAATTCACATTAGGAAGTTTTCCCATTCCTTTTGAAGAAAGTTATCTATACCTTGTATCTTTTAACAAAGTGGTAATGTGGTCTTTGTTGAAACATTTGTGCATATTTGCGCAAAAATGTAAATATACTATCAATTTTTAAGTAGGGGAGAGCTATCACAACTGCTTTAGTATTCCTAGCAGGAAATCCAGGAATGACCAGCTCACATCTTCTCTTCTGGTGATTACCACATATGGAACCTGAGCAACGTAACAAGACATTTATTCTTGTTTTGAAAATTTGCACCATGAGCTTACAAAGAATTTTTTCTCACTGGCTTGCTCTAAGCCAGTATCTTTGATAATTTCTGCTCTCAGGACAAGATACTTGTTTGTTCCAACTGCAGTCATTGGACTAAGGCTGTGTGCTTCTACCAGCACTTTTTTTGAGCAGTTATTCGTGTAGCTGCATTTTCCATGTGCTGACAGTTTGTAAGAAACAAATAATTTTCTTCTCATACAAAAAATATACCTAACTAAGATATTTATCCCCTGACAAAAGGTTATCCATTCCACAAAAGGTACAAATCAGGCTTTTTTTTTTTTTTTTTTTTTTTTTTTTTTTTTTTTTTTTTTTTTTTTTTTTATATTTAAAATTATTATATTTTTTTTTTTTTTTACCCAAAAGATCTATAAATGGAAAATGAAACAGAAACAATCTGTATCTGGAACCCAGAGGGATTTCCTTATGTGGATGAATGGATGTTTTGGTTTTATATTGTATTTTCAAATTATCCCCTCACTGCCATTTGTCAACTGGCACTTGTGCTAAGAACAATAATGTAGCACCTTATCTCTTCCAAAAAAAGAGAGCCAAATGTCTGAGCACTGCTGTATGTTCGCATTTTATGTTGAATATTTCAATTTAATAAAATACAATTGTCATTTAAAAATAATAAAAAAAATCACTTTGCTAAAGATCAAACATAATGGAAATAATGTAAACATCCAAAAGCTTGAATTCATTCCTAACTGGATTCATCTTTACAGACAGGCAATAGCAAAATGTTAAGTCTCATAGTAGTCCAAAGAAACTTGTGGAATGATGCATGCATTTTCATTGACACAAAAAATGACTGGACTGTAAGGAAGAGAAACTACTTCAGTCATATCACACTGTTATTGTGAAAGAATAATGTGCTATAATTCAACACATAGGACAAGTGCATACCCCAACTGTAGAACAGCATCACTTAAACTGGAAACAACAGAATGGATTACTATAGGAAAATATTTATAAAATACTGTACACCGCTTCTGCAGGCGGCCAGCATATGTAAACAAACAGCTAAGTTCAGTTGAGTTTCAAAATATTATTGAAGTTCGTTCATCTTATAATCTTTTGCATAACTTGCCAATTCATCTTTCACACTATCACAACTCACCTGTCACAGCCCGCAGTGGTTCTTTAGAGGTTTATACATCAGCTCATAGAGACATTTAAGCTATATAGGGCAATGTGTGAAACGTACCAAACTCACACACTGTGACCAGAAATGCATATTCCATATGTAAGCTAATAATTGGATAGTAGAGCTTAATGACTGATGCAACATGTGCTATTTTATTGAATGTTACAGATTTACAAACAAGACCTTATAATGTGATATAAAACTGTCCTGTAACGTTCACTAATATTACCACATGTCACAACTATACTGGTTTATATATGGGAGATATGTATATATCTGTGTGTATATACCTATTTCATAAGCTATCCTTTGATACAGAATATGTCATATGGCACATGCTACAGCTACATGATGATGGATAAGGTTTCTACGTTCACTAAATGGTCATAACAATATCTGGAGTGGGAAATCTTGTCCCATTGCAAGGAATGGGTGTTTTATCATCATATTCAAAAAAGAGCAGTTTGATGTAATGTATAAAAAACAAGTGAAGATAAAATAATCTAACATCCATCATAATATATTCTATAGATACTACACTGGAGATTAAATGGGAAACATTCAGTAAAAATAGTGTTATGCCATCTTGCAATCACACCTCTAACATCTGAATTTACATTTTATATATAATGGCAATTTAAAGAGGTAAATAAAGTGTTCTGACTCATTTTACCTGGAATGTGTGCTCCAGATCAATAAAGTGCTGTATTCTAAACATTTATACAGCTTTTGAGTTTGGCAAATTCCTTTACCCTGACAAACTAAGCAATGAAATCTACCCCAGAGGAGAACCCTATGCCTTTAACTAATTCACTAAGCATTGTTGAGGAATTTTTAATGAATCTGAAGTACCTCTAGAGTAGGGCAGTAATGTGGTGAAGGTGGAAGAGTCCATGAATACTTTTAGCAAAAATTCATCAATTACCAAAGAAAATAAAATGAGAATATCCCCCTCTACTCACCAAGGATAGATAGATTTGGAGAAGCCTTAGGAAAAGGCTGCTAACAAAAGTTGGCACATTAGAAGCAGATTGTTAAACACAAGTTCCTTTGCCTTGGGGCATTTTGCTATGGTTCAACAATCAGCCTGTCATAAGCATGCTTCATAATGCATAGAAAGGTTTCTGACCTTTCTAGGTGTTGCCATGTGACCATAATGTTGCACATGGATTGCAAGGCAATTGCATAAACATGGTGTCTTGGTGGAGTTTAGCTCATCAGTTTAGCCTGATCAAACAGAAGCAAGCAAGGAATACGTTGGTGCAGGAAGTATGAAACACATTGTGCTTTAAGTCCCCATGCGGCATTGCTTTATTTCCTGAACTTTCCAACGTAGCTACTCAGTACATGTCTCCACTTTCTCTACCTCTTCTTGAGGCTGATGATTACTCTTATGTCTGGGTTTGCTGGCCTTCAGACTTATTCTAAGTTTCCAGGGGGAGATCCCAGTGAGAAAAAGTCAGCCTGCATTTTCAAAGCCGCCTTAAGAGATTTGCAAGATAATTCCCATTTAAATAATGGGAAATATGTACCCCACTCACACGTGTTCATTTTTATTAAGAAAAAAAAGAGCTGGTTCTACAGAGATGTTGGTCATTGTAGAGATATTTCCATTTTTAACAGTACTAGCTTCAACTCTTTACAAGCTTTAAGGTTGTGCCTTCATAAAGGATGTGAAATTTTGATCCAGTTGCAGTTTATACTTCTCCAATCTTCCACATACCCTTTCACCTGTGACTGTTGGGATATCTTCTCATGAGAAGTTTGAAAATCTGGTTGACATTGTGAATCCCTGGAATATGGGTGGGGTCAGTGAAGTTACAACTGTCTCCAGCCAAAACCCATAACTGCACTGCCCTTCAGATGTATTTTCTCCTACTAAATGCACAGTTCATGATATGCTGCTGAACAGTAGAAGCCTAGTTGCAACTAATGGCTTTTGCTTTTTACAGACACCTGCAGTTTCACTTTAGTTCTATAACTTACCTTAAAAACATATATATTTTTTAGTGTTTTCCAGTCTTCTGCCAAGAATATTTTCCCTTAAGGAACTTCAGTGTAATTGCATTTATATGGATTCAGACTGTTCAGTCTTGTACACTTTGAAACGTTCAGATACAACCATGTCCTCATGAAAAAAAAACCCTAACCAAACAGGTGTATATTTTCAGGTGAAAGAACAACGTGAAAAATTGGTAGGTTAAGTGGAACAGCAAGATCAACCTGGTAGCAGCCTGGTGGATAAATGTACCCAATTCACTAGACATAATTAAGTGTAGCAGTGAGAACCTGACAATATTACTGTGCTCTGCTTGGATCACCCTATTCTTTTTGTTCCATCACATCCTTTGTTTTAGTGAGACAACATATTGATGACAAATGTGGTAAAAAAATAAATATATACTATTCTGCTTAATTACATTCATCCTGAGCTTGCTCAGCTGTGCTAGAATCTGGAATATGTGTTTTATACAGGAAGTCACATGATATTTTAACATAAATTCTTCTTTCATTTAAATTGCAGTACAAAAGGCATTTCCCTTTCTGCTTTTGAAAATACAAACTTTTTGTGGCACTAGAAGTTGGTACAAAAAGAGACAAGTGAATATTATGGTTGTTGCCTTGATTGTTATCTTGTTTGTCTTTCTCAATTTCCACAAGTTTGGGATGCAAAGGATTTGGGAGACTAGGTTTGATTGCTGCCAGTTCCTACAGAAATAACAAATGCTTTTCATCAGTCATCACAACAGTGAAACAGATGAAAAAGTCATGATTGAAGATTAGCACATTTAATTTGTACATCTCTTTTTGCCAGTGAATTCCTGCATCCTAAAAACTTTAATAAGATCTTAGGATGCCTTCTAATAAAAGGCAGTTTTCTCAACCTATAAATTTGCTTCTCATGACTTCATAAAGGGGGTTTGTTTTTCCTGTTGTTACTGAAGTCTTTGTAAAGCTTTCTTCCCTCCCTTTTTCCTTAAGTGCAAATGTCAACTGGGTCAAGATGCGGTAACTCAGTGGGCAAGGCTGAGATTGACAATGTGCTTCCTTGAGCGGAGGATAATGCCAACTGGAGTTGACATGGAGTCACATGAGTTTTATTTTTTTTTTTTTTTTCTTTAATTCTGCTAAGAAAGATGGACTGGACTGGAGAGCAGATGACCCTTAGACTGCCAGTGAGCTCTGTCTAGGTCTAGCTGTGCTTGCTTTCAAAGCTGCGAAAGGCTCCTGTTCTTGACAGTCTCCTCATAGACAGGTTGTCCCCCCTGCTCTCTGGCCTTGAGGACTTACTCCTCTGGAAAGGGTTTCTCAAGCCTGCTGCATTTCGCTGTCTGTCAAGCTTGTCACTGATAGAGTAGCTCTTCCTTGTGTGCTGTGCATACAACATGTTGGATTCCTCTGCTGAGTAGCTGTTGGCCCGCTCTATCTTTGGAATTGGGATGCTATTGGCCAGAGTTCTTGTGGCATTGCTGTCTTGAGGAGATAAGGGGATCCCCTTCTTGTCTTTGGCCTCAGTATCCTCATGATCAGAGCTCAGGTGGCTTAGTTCAGCTTCTCTCTCTGGGTGGCAGCATCCCAAGTCCTCTACTTTGCCCCCAAGACTTCCAGGGAAACTGGCTCTCTCTGCAATTGCCTGGGGAGCGCTCACACATCTTGTGTCTATGCAGTCCGTAATACTTGTGTATTCTGCTGTTTTGACTGGGATGCCAAGACTACTGAAGTAGCTTCGAGATGGAGAGAACATGAAACTGTGAGATTTCACAATTGGTGTTTCCTCCAGAATAAATGGAGTTGTAGCCAAATAACGACTGCTTTTAGATCTCTCTAAAGTGTGATACAAGGGAGGGTCTGAATCCCAGGGGATTTGGCAATCTGTGATTTGTGAGTAGTCTGAAGAAAATTGTCTTGTTTCTTCTATTCCAGAGGATTCCTCACAGTCAAGACTCCTGCCAGAAATATTTTCGCCAGGTGTACTGCTAATGTACGCACTGTTAGCTAAAATTGAAGAGGTTATGTGAGCCTGCAGAGCTGCATCTCCTGTACCAAGAATATTTATGGAGCTGTCAAGAGGCTCTGTGTCAGAATGCATCTCATCCATGGCAGAGACATAGATATCTATACAAGATGAAGGCCTTCTGGAGTCTGGGGCAATTGACAAAGTGCTTGTAGGAGCTAAGGGAACCTTTCCTTCTTTTGCTATTGAGTGGGAACTGATAGCACGATGTAGGCTTGGAGATCTTTCCTTAAAAATACTTTCAAACTTTTCCAACCCACACTTGTCCTTCACATTTGTTGCATAGAAAGAGTGGCTTCGCACGCGGGGCATGACTGTGGGAGATGTTGGGGACATGGACTCCTCTCCTGTGGGATCTATGTTCTCTTGAAGCTTGTAAGTATTTCCTTCCTGGCTATTGAAGCTACTCTGCCTCAAAATGTAGGCTGCATCAGTACAGTCGGATGAGGTCCTGGATCGTATCTTGGTTGTCTCACCTCTCTCTATGCCAGTCAGTTTTTCTAATGCAGTCACCATTTGTCCCATCATATCTTCCAGTTGAGCAAGCCTGATGTCAACAGTCTGCAGAGAGGCCTTCATGCAGTGCTCTCGTTCATTTACTTCTTCCAGTCGCATGGCCATGTTCTCTACCCTTAATAAAGGGAAGAATTAAACAGGTTACTTTCTGCAAAGCAGTTACATTCAGGTAAGAGGTCACCAAAACAGATGAGAACAAATAGGTCTTCAAATCCAACCACTGCCACCTCATCTGCTTTAAAACACTTCTAAAAGTGGTTCAGTAAACAAACATCACTCGCTCAAGAAACTGCTCCAGTGGGTTAAATCAGAGGTGTCTGATGTATAACATAGACAGGGGTTTGAGTGTGTCTTATTACAGATATATTACTATGATTTGCTTCCTCTCTAATGCTAGAATGTTCCCTGTTGTGCCTGATGTGACCACTGCAGCTAACTGTAGAACTAAATAAAATAATCAAAGTGGGCAATATATCACGGCAGTGGGTAACAGAACTTTTTTTTTCTGTGTTCACCTGAGACCTAAAGGAGAAACTTTCTTTCTTCTCTGATTAATTTTTAGTTCAGATACATGGAAAAAAAAGTATCAGCTGTTGCATTGAAGGTAGGTTATATCAAATCAAGTATGCATGAAAACTGCAAGGGAGAGAATGCTAATCAAACCAAATACAGCCTGCAGAGGTGCACACACCCTAATATTGCTCCATTACTGTGATTGTGCCTTGGATAGTCTGCATTAATAGTTTAAGGATTTAAATGATAGCTCTAGAAGTTATTTATTAGCTACCTATTGTAATATATAAATAAGAATTTAAAAAAACGTAATAATTGACTATCTGTTCCTAATTTAAACTTCAGTATATGTAGTTTGCACTATTGATCTGTCTCATTTTAAAATGTTTTTGATGGTCAAGTGAATTGTGTACCCATTTATGCCTATGGCTTTCAACCATTTCAATTTTCTGGTTTCTAAAATGCTGCTACTGAAGGAGTTATATGTAGTCCTCTGATTTTACACAATGAAATTGCTTTTAGCACAGATGGAATTTCTTCTTATAGTTATTTTCTCTGGTTGTAGTTCCTAGGGTAGACCAGGGACTTCCACTATCTTTCAAAGAAGTATCAAAACCAATACCTCTAGTTATCTTTGTATGTTTTTTTAAGGTTAAAATTCTGAGTTTCCCTGTTACTGTAGACACTGGAACATGACTAGAGAAGCAACAAATACCAAATGGATTTCCACGTTTTCTCTTCACAAGTCTCTCACTCTTTACCTATTAATGCAATTCATACTCCAATGTTAAAAGATGCCCTGTAAATCACAGCCATGTTTCTGGTGAGATAAATTAACATCTTCTCCTACTGATAGTACAATTTCCAACAGGATGAATGACCTGGAACTGACGACACCACAAACACTCTTACTTGCCCAGAAGCAAGCAAGATTTCAGCAATGAATAAATACTGGGCAGCATTAATGCTATATTAATTAATGTACAGCTGGTGAAACACTGAGGTCTGACTACCTCATGGTGATGAGCAACAGCACCCTGCCCACACAAGTGAGGAGAGGGAGGAGTGTGACACCACTCCCTACAGCAAGTCTCACATTTCTGTGAAATACAGGCTTTTTCTGTTGAAGATCATGAGTTTTGAAAGCACAAGCACATCAAATCGAATAAGAGGCAGCAACTGTAGTGCTGTCATCAGATCAAGTAATCACTGCTAAGAGATGAACTGGTAGTTTCAAAGAATTTAATTATATTCACCTTCTTATTTAGGCACCAGTCTACCTCTAATTCTTTGAACGTCTCAAACAAAACTGAGTAATGTAATTGCAAGGAAAAGATAAGATTACAAAGTGAGAGGGCATTTTATATAGGTTGAATTTTCATACACATTATTAGTTATCTGAACTATTATTTTATAAAAACAATTATACTTTTGAAATATTTATCAATTAATAATTGAGCGCCTCATCACACACTCTGATTCATTAACAACTGCTCTAATATGATGGACAGATATAACATAATTTTAGTGCTGTCAGACATATGGAACAACTTGAGAAACCTCCTGCATTTTACTTGAGAATGCTCAAATTACAGCCAATTAAAAACATTCTGTTAAACTAATAGGATAGTCTTGTTTGTTAGATTGATTTTTGCTTGCATTGAGAAATGCACACAAGTGAAATAATTTTTAATGCGCACACAGCCTACTGAATCATTGTACTCAGTTACACATTTGTATCTGGAATATCAGTAGAACCATCCATCATGAGACAAGTTTTGTATCCTGTGCTCATGTGAGGGCCATACAATGCTACTGAACTGAAGTATCCCTAGAAGAACCTAGAGTTGTATCTTGCTGCTACACATTCATGTTCGTCCTGCCTTCCCTGAACAGGGTCTACTAGCTACTGCAAGAGGTACAGAATGTAAGACTGGTGGTACTGCTGGCCAAGACGAAGAGAGACTTTTGAGATATATGGTCTGTTAGTTGCTACAGAAGCTATCACAGACGTGATTGTGTTGATAGTGTTGAGAAATTTATGTAGAACACGTCAACTAGATAAGGATAGTGCCATCTGGGCATGACAGTGTCCAAATACAGGATATCTTCTAGAGAAATACAGTCATAATCTGTCCTTAAATGTTTTAATAAGTGACATTTTCTATTTGTACTGTATTGTTGGATAATCTTGCATTCAGTGAATAGACAGATAGACCTGTATTTCCTTCAGGAACAGTTTTGAATTAAAACACTGTTTCAAAATAAGAATGCCCAAGTTTTACTCTGCATTTTTTTCCCCCATGAATTGGAATTGTATAACTTTTTGGCAAATCTTACACTACCCATACATGATGCCTCCACTGCACCTAGGCTTCTCCTTACAGCAAAATGTATCTGACACATGAGAAGGTGGCAAGCCATCCTGATAGATGGGAATGAGAATAGAAAAAGATGAAGCTACATGTAAAATGTTCATCAAGAATCTTCTGCTGAAGTTCAGAAATCTGTAACACTGAAACAAACACAGACTATCTGAGGACATTATTCAGTAACCAGGAAAAAAACCCCAAAATCAGAACTGGGAACATGGCAAAGATTTGCTGTTACCCATGATGAGCTTTTTAAATTATGGTTTGGGAGATGATAGTATTTGCTGGCATTCATTTTCATTATATTTAACCACTGCATATCACTTCATCAATAATTTAATTAAAGTAAAGATTTAATGGAAGTAAGGCACTCTTTTCAGAAACAGACCTCTTAATTGTATGCTAGAATTAGGTTCACAAGTCTCTTTGTGGACCTAAGTCCATTTTTAAGGCATCTGCCAGAAAGACTGTAGGCACTAAAAGTCACTTACAGGGATACCCATCCTGCTTGTTACAGGTCACTGTAGAATGGTTTTATTTAAATAAAACATGGATATTAGTTCCTAAGCCTGTCATAGGCTACTGGTGTTTTGCTTGACATCTTTTGGTAAAGCATTGCCGGTGCAAATGTTCAGCCATTTTTATCCAGGTGCATTGTTTTTTGCAGGATAAAGATATTTGTTTATCTTGGCTGCACTTGAATCTGAAGCCCCAAACCACGTAACTATTTGTGGCCACACAGATATGCTGCTAGGTTGACAGACCTTTCCTGTCACCACTCTGCCCTGTTATGAATCCAAACCTATTTCTGTGCACATCAGCCTTCCAAAGATGACATGATGCTACTCCAACCATGTTATCTGCTTTAAAAATACTGTTAGTATGTGGCCCTTCTGGAATCAACAGGAGGTTTCGCGTTGTGCTTGAAAGAGTTGAGACCTGTTTATATGGAAAAAGTTACTACTGATGAGATTGTTTTAGTGGCTTTGTGCCATAACAAGAAAAATAGTGCAGATGTTTTTGATAATATTACACATGTCCTTGTGCCAAAATGTGCCACTAAGAGTTTTGCACTGATTAGAAAGGGTCTCCAGGAAAATTCTGACGCAATGAGGGGAATTTGTCCAACTTGGCATTCCTCATGTGCCTCCAGGAGATTCACCAAGTTTTGTCTAACCTGAAAAATGCAGTTAAGGGAACCATTTACACCCAGGTCAATGCAGCAAGAAACAATATCTTTTGGGTTTTTTTTGTTTTCCTGAGCCTGCCTAGGCTGAGCCTCAAAGCAAAACTATTTGTCATCTCCTGTTTCCTTTCCAGTACTCTCTCTTCCATGTGTCTTTGAGCTTCGCACCTATGCTGTGCAGCTGTTGTTTCTGCAAGTAGGACCTGAGGCACTCTGATAAATCCAGTTACAAGCAAGAATTGTTTGAGCAAGAGGTGGGCATATCACATATAAGTAGATGAGAGGGAAGGCAGTGAGCAGTCCTGGTGCATGTGCAGGTGTTTCACAGGGCTTGTCCTAGCCCTTCTTTCTCCTTGAGCCTAACTGCATCTTCAGCTTCCTGCAAATCGAAGGTCTTCAGAGGGAACTTCACTCACATTTGCGGAGTCTTCTGGTTCAATTCTACTTCATGTAAGGCTGAGTTAATTGGACAGACAATTAAGCTGATCTCTCATGGCTATAATGTAGGTATTGTGCTGGGTGTACTACTACAGGCTAATGACTGGACACTGGAAAATGAAACTATGCAGTCCTAGATCTTCCTGTTCTCTTTGTTTTATGTCTTGTTAATTGTATGAAAACATCTTCATATAGAAACTATAAAGTGCAAATCCAGATTTCAAATATTTGAATGCTCAGCACCTTATAAAAATGAAGTGTGGTGTCTTATATCAAGAACCCTTCAAGGGACACATCTCTGACCATAAACAAAGGCAAAATAACAGACCTAGGCAGTTTTTGAAATGTGTGATATTTAAGATACTTTGATAGTCCCAATTTCTCAAACATCTCTAAAGTATTACTCAGATCTTTGAAGTATTTGCACTTTTCTTGTGTGGTAGATCATTGAAGATGGTTTGGCAAGGAGAGAAGAGAGCTACTATGAGACAAAAACTACATTTGCCCGGGATTTCATTGCTGTAAGTCCTAGTAGCATGCTTGGGTCTGAGAGTGGCCTCTGTACAGCATGGGGTTGGTTCCTGGGCCTTCCTTGCAGGCCTAGGGCATGCAGGTTTCCACATTACACTATTGGATAAGGTAAATGGATTTTTAAAGAACCCCTCCTCTGTGGGTTCAGGTGCTAATCTTCATTTAGGATTCATAATCATGAACTATCTTCTGGAATTCCCTGCTTTAAGCCGTTCTTTTAAAACAGACATAACGATGCTTTTTCTATAAAACAGGGCCAGCACAGAATACAAAGTCAGACTGTCAGACATTAATTGTCAGGGACTCAAAGCACTTGCCTAACGTAGGAGAGGCTGCTGTTGGATTACTTCTTATTTACAGAGGCTTCAAATATACCTCTTCTTTCCTTGCCTATGCCTGAACAGAGATTTGAACTTGCATCTGTGACCTTCAAGTTAGTTCTCTGACCACTCGAATATCAGAACACAGGATCAGTTGGACCACAGATCAGTTCAGCCTTTTATCTGATTTAGAAGAATATATAATTCTTCTGCCCTTATATTCTCCAGTCTTGAAATGCGTTCTGCTCAGGAACCTCATGGACTTGATACAACCTCTATTTATTTAGCAGTCCATATTGGATTTCTCTTCTGCAACCTTGCCTACTCTTTGTTTGAAGCAGAGTAGAATTTTAGCTGGACATAATCAGCTTCTTATTGGTCTCATCAGCTTTCAAGAATCTGCTCTGTTCCACTACACAGTGCATGAAAAACATCACCTATTTTTGTTTATTTTGAACCTATATCTTGTTTTGGGAGAGATAGCAAACAATTGATTTCTGCCTATGCTCTCCTTGCACTTATAAATATATAGACCTCTATCATTTCAGTCCTCGTTTGTCTCTTCCAGACCAAGTAGTGTGGGTCATTCTTTATGAGGAAGCCATTCTATTCCTTACCACACTTTCCCTCCAACAGCCTTTCCAAAGTGTGTATTTTAGGAGTGCTGTTTTCAGTAATGCAGATGGTAAAGGAATATTATATTGACTAATCCTTCTCTGAGATAGATTTATTTCAAAACAAAATTAAAACTGTGTTTCCTTGCCTACAGAAAAAATATTTTAGGTATAGCTGCATCAGTGTTGGTGCTAGAAGATATGTATAAGGGGAACAGTATTATATCTGTGTAATTGGTTACAATGATAATCCATCCGACCTTGGTTATTCAAGTTAAAGTGGAATATTCAGGAAACAGAGTATTCAGTGGTTCATAAGTTTTATGAATATCTGACAGGATATTGACTTGAAATATTTATTGGTAACAGTGCTATGAATCAAACAAACTCTGTCCTCAAAATTTAGCTCTGTTGCTCAGCAGCTGTGTGATGAAAACATATAAGCACCACAGCAGATGAACAGATTTATGAATTTTTAGGACTGATGAATATGAAGACTGGCAGCTACCACTGAGTTCATGTATTACGTTTGTTCTCTGTGCATTTCATTGCTGTAGATGAAATGTCTAGTTCCTTTTGAGTTAATGGCAAGATCACTGTTGCTCTCAATGAAACTAGTTTATCTAGCAAGGCCATCCCAAAACCATTCTTTATCTGAACGGCTAAATGCTAAATGCTAAATATGTAGCTTTCATCAACAAACTCTCATGTACTCTCTTACTGTGTTCTCAGCACTTGTGCTCCAGAGTTATACTATAAGAACTGAAATGCAAGAATAATTTGTGCTTCTCATTATGCAGGTTGTGTTCTAAAACAACTAGTTAAAAGATTCATATTCTCAAAATTTTGACAAACATTTGCCTTAGCAAGAAAAGAAAAAAAAAGAGAAGAGAAATTCACTACCTTTTATCACTCTACTTTTTAGCTAAAAGTTTTTTAAAAATACCTCAAATATTTCCTTTTCAGGAGAAAGAAAGAAAGGGTAAGAATGGCAGCAGAAACCCATTTCCAGATCAACTTATAAGAGACAAATTTTTAAAAAAGTGCACCTTTCTGAAGTGACACGGATTCTTTCATCATTGGAGGAATTGAATCTATCATCCTTTTCTCTAAAATATTCTTCTATGCACTGCTCTTCAAAATCATGGACTTTTTTCAATTCATCCTCAGTTATGAAAAGTTCTGTGGAAACAATGGAAAAATGTGAATTTGGCGTATGAAATTAACTATATTCTTCTTACTGTGGAATCATGGACTAAACTTCCAAAAGCAGGCTTCAATTTTATCTGGCGTTTTGGTATGAAAGCAGATAGATGCAGCTAATTACCAAATTAGTGGCTTAAATTATATGTGATTCTGGAGGCAGAAACACTTAAGCAGGCAAATGCTAAGTGAACGTGAATGTGCTTTTATTGCAAAATAATGTAAATGCAGCTGCTGGTCAGGCCCTAGAGAGAGACAGTGGGAGCCAAAGCCCACCTGCAACATAACACAAGTATAATCAGACTAGCAGACTGCCACGAAAGAAGTCTGAGGGTACAGAGGATTTACTTGACCTGGCAAGAGCTGCTATGTGCAGGCAGCAGCAAGGGCTGGGGCAGACAGTGGGATATGAGGGCAGTCTGATTGCACTTGCACCTGCAGTGCCACCACAGAACTCTGGCTCCCTCCTCATGGGCTGTGACATGGGATAATGTTGGGAAGAAGTGCACATCCTTTAGCTCCTTCCCTCTGGTAAGTATATGTGGGAAGGTGGCGGTCTTCTACTTTGAAGAACTAAATAAAGAAGAGTGAAAGTGTCATCAAAATAATCTCTCAGGTTTTTCATGACACCATGGGAGTTCATATTAAAGCATGTAGGAGAAACTACTCCTTCAGACTGAGTCACTGTCAAACAGAAAATATGTCCACAACATAATTACTTCTTGCCATTTCTCAGCTCATCTAAGCAAAAAACATCTTTTGGGGATGTATGCAACAATGGCTTAGTAAGTGGGAATGCTCTTTCTGCATTTTCAGAAACAAAACTGACGTCTGGATGTGTGACAGACTGTAAGAATTAACCGCAATAACAGACCTCTAGCAACAGCACAACAAACTCAAAAAAAATCCCAGAAAAATATAGTGTCATTAATGCTCTGAGGAGAACTAAGAATTGGGCAATGGAGATGAAACTAACTGGTTAAGGTATGATTTTCACAGTTAAAAGTTGTTCTCTGGTGGTAAAGTTATCAGAGTGCTGGACTTGGCCTGTATTCCTGTTATGCACTGGATATTACCAAAGGCATTGGAATGTCCCACTCAGTAAGTTGTCTAAAACTTACTTAATCCATAGTCTCTCTCATCTGGATCACTTTCATGCTTCCGCCATCTGCAGCAGAGGTGTTGGAATATCATAGTCATATGGCTGAAAATGATCAGAGGTGGTGGGAGAACTGGTCTTTCATGAAATGTCATGATTAGCTGATATCTTTGAAACTTCCATACTTGGTTGGATATAGATTTGACTTCAAAAAATGTATTGCTAGAAGGCAAGAAGAGGAAAATAACATCAGATTGAAATTATTTTGGGTACTTTGCTGAAGGAGATATGACAGGACCAAACTAGACATACATCACTAATAGTAGCCAATGTTTCTTTGTCACAAAAAGAAGAAGAAATTAATAATTTTGTGCTTCAGCAAAGCACAGTAGCAATTAGCTATTTCAAAGTATCTTACTACTGTGTACACCTGCTCTGTTCAACCACTGAGTTTTATAACAACCCAACAAGACAGGAAAGTATTTTTATTCTTGTTCCCCATATCAGGAGTAAATGATGCCATAACTGAATTCTAAATTTTTTTGGCTTCTCTGCTTTGATTACCACTGGTTGTCTGTCCTTGGAAATGAGACAATGAGCAGAACCTGGCATTTCCCTCATCTCCTGGAGACAAGCTACTGCCTCTTTCCTTCTCACCCTCACACCCTCTGAAAATGGGTCTCAGCCAAAGTGTTTAGCCTTCTTGGGCTGTGAATTATGTCCACTCCCCTGAAGTCCATACTTTGTGATGTGTCACTCACTTGAAAACAGCAATGAGGAGGTTCACCAAAAGGATGTTTGCAACCAAGAGGTAACAGGCCATGATGGCAGGAACGATCCATGCTCCTGTCTTGCAGGGAGGTAGCTGGATTATTTTGCCATCTTCTCTGGTTTCATTTTGGCCACAAGGAGCTGGGGACAAAAATGCAAAAAAAATGCAGAATGGGAATGAATCTTATTTTTTCAGTGTATTTTACAGAATATTTAAATACTTATAAAGGCCTGCCTGCCAAAGCAATATCTTCCAAATAATAGCATTCCTCCCTAGAAGTTTGTGCTTGCTATCACAGATTTTACATGCTCCAGTTCTTGTTATTGTGCGTTATTTGCCATGAATATCAAGATATTCCCCTTAGAAACTGTAAGAGACATGCCTGGTGTGAGTAAGCTGCCTAGGTGCATAGAGCTAAAATATCATGGTACTCTGGTGGTATTTAGTGGCTATGCAGCTGTGCAAATAAAATGATCCAATTACTTAATCCAGGAAAAAAGTTTAAGTATTACTTTTTAACAGTGAAATCTTGGTTGTTTTTGATTGATGGAGAAAGACGCGATAAATAGCATAAGTAAAAAGAAGCATATGAAAGTAAATCTAAGAGTGGACATTTACTGCTCTGTGCTGCACTGCCTCGAAGCCCTCCAGGACATACTCATAACAACCATCTGCTGTTAAGGACTTCTGACTACACATCTAGAAGCACTGTGGGAAATTATCAAGTCTTTACTGTACCAGGTAAACAGACATGCAGGCAGCAGAGTTGCCACCTGTTTTTATTCCAGATGCTTTGGAACCAAAAGATCTCAGTACTAATGTTTTAGAACTGAGGCAAGGGGAGGAAAAACATTGTGAAATAGTGTTCCTATTTTTTAACATGCCTTCATATGCTGTAGTGGCTTATCTACACTTGCAAGCATGGTTTCAGTTCTACATCTTTTTAGCATCGGCTGTAGTGGTCCCAAGTACCTCTGTAATCAGCTCTTTGAGAAAATAATTGAAGCAGCAACTTACATGTACAAATCACGTTAGTAAATTTTGTGCAGCACCACAGCTAGCTTCCCCTTGTTCCCATCACAAAGATGTTGAAGTGAAGAATTTTCAAAGTCCTCAGCAGTGGCTTAGTTCCTGCTGATATCCTACTGACTTAACAGATAAAAGATTGCCAGGGCTATATGTTTTCTAAATTCTACTCTACGCCAACCAACACATGATTTCGAATACCAACTATTACTTCTTCTCAAAAAGGTCCCTCTGAACTTGTTTCACAAGAGCACGCGATTCAGCTGTGGGTGTCTGTACTGGCAAGCATATAATATTATGTGTGATTTGTGTACTTGGTTTTGGGCACTACATATATAGGTGTTAGGCTAGTATGTAGCGAAATATTACAGTCACATGGGACTGAAAAGAACATGATACATCAGCTTCAAACAAGAACTCTCCCAAAATATTCAATTAATAGAAGAGGCAAAGCCAAATACAAGCAATACCACTTTTACAAGCTTCTTCATTGTGTCCGTACCCATGGTGCTACTAGTTCTTCCTAATTACAAAACCACATTTTGTTACTGTAACAGGCTGAGAATATGTGATTCTTTATTTCTCAGAAAGCATCTCCTTGCAGATTGTCTTAAGTTGGTGCTGATTTCAGAATTCCTGCACTGCTCCAAGTAGTGGTTATACTTTAACATTCAAAATGCCATCTGTGAGTGGCTGTGAGTGTAGCATGCTCAACCTTCATCCAGCAGAAACTGGCCCATTCAGTAACTCCAGTGTAAGACTTATGTTTGTGTGGTAACACTAACTTGCTTACATGCTGCTTCACAGCTACAAAGTCCAACACAACATAGCACTGAAACCCATCATGCTTTTACCAGTAATGGAACAATCATCAGTTGATGAAACTTGATGTCCTTTTGTGTGCTAGAGCACAGAAGAAACAATTTTTTTTTGTATAACAGCAATAAGAGATATTGGTTAAGAGCATATTTTAAACCTTCTGTCAATGATGTAGAAAACTCAGCTTGTAGTCTTGTTACAGTTCTATTATCCCGTTTTTCCTATCTAAACCCCAGAATTTATCCTGAAAAAACCCCCAGCTTTGACAACTACCAAGACAAAAATAATCCAACTTTATTTGCGTACTAGAAAGTATTCAGAATAGTATCATTTATGCCTCCCTGTTTGTTTATGTCACACAGTGAAGGTCCAAACAGATTCCCTATAAAGACACATTCTAATTGTCTAGTCTATACATGCATTGTTTGCCTTGTCCTGAAGATTTGCAACAGTTTTTCTCTTTTGTATGCTTTGTTGTGGGAACAGCTTTTAAACAACAACAAAATACTAATTTCATGTCTTACTTTATGGAGAAGTAAGCCACTGCTTAATCTTCACATCTTGAGCTACATGGGAAAATGTATGATGTGTGTCCAAAATGCAGAGGCCTGTGTTCCACTGCATATTACTGAACATAATCATCTATCTTTAAACTATTAGGTTAATTATAAAGGATTTTTTCCACTATTAATTAAATTCTTCATTTAAAATAATTACTCCCAGAAAACCAGAAACAGAGATTTATCTCTCTGTGAAAAGAACAGAAGATTCTGGCAGGAAGTTAAAAGTAGCAATGACATTCTTTTAGATAATGAATATACTTGTTTACATTTTAAAAATTAGAATTCTGCTTGTAGTGTGCAAGAAGACTTTGTTACGGTGACCCAGGACAGTTTGCCTCCCCCACCCAAGCATGCAGAGTCCCCAGAATGCCTTATCTCCCTGTTACAGTAACTGCTGCCCTCTCACCTGCACATGCCCCTGCATGAGCACCAACATGAAGGCCAGTTGCAGGTCTCAGAAACTGGACCACAGTACCTGCATTACATCAGCGAATTCCCTAATGAGCAAAATAGGGCATTGCATATGTCTGATATGTTAATCAGTGCAAGTTCTACTATCCATCCTTGCAGTGCTTCCCCTTGGGCTTCACTCCCAAGCAGACTCCACTGTGTCAGGTACCCATTTGATTAGCATTGGTGTCCTGGGGTTCCCACCATGGTAAGGTTACACTTTCCCTAAAGCCCAAGCTCTCACTTGCTGAGTGCTGTGCCTTGTTCCTGAGGGAATCTGCACCTGCCTTTCATGTGTGACATGGTCTAGATAATTTTAATTATGTTTGAAGAAATGTAGTAATTTTTGTAGTATGTGCAGTAACATATTGTGATAACAAACTTTTTCAAAGTGCAGTTTTAAAAAGCATTAAAATCTGCTCATCTTTTTACATTATTTTTCTATACAAAGAGTGCTTAATTCAAGTGAAATGTTTTGGTGAAGCAAACTTTGTTAGCATAACTATATGCTTATTTTAGGTAACTGAAATATCCAATCAGTCTGATACCTACCGGCTATAGGCATAAGGTCAGACATTAAGACCTGAACTCAGGCTTTAGAAAATAATAAACGCTGGAGTTTTAATTTGAATTACATACATTAACTTCACTCAGCTTTCAAATACTGCACCCTGACATCTGTGGATGTATGTATATTTTGCATCTCTTGTTTCCTTTTTCACTATCTCCTTCTATGCCTATTTTTCCTTTCTGGCTCCTGTTTAGAGTTTCCTGTATGGGCCTTTCCTGCTACATACCTAACCCTTCCTCTTTCCTGGCCAGCAAATATTTGCAAAGCAAACAGCAGTATCCTACACCCCTGTCTGTTTCAGGACTAAAGCCCTGGCAAAGCTTGGGAAGAATTTGTTTCCTGGCTGTAATTAGCATCATGAAATCGGCACTGTTCATTTTTAGTGTGTGTTGAGTGGAGGGCTTGGGAAACAATGCTTGCAAATTTCTGCATCATGACTCTTCTGCAGCTGCATCCTTTCAAAGTACTTGTGGGGAATAATGATGAAAGGAAAGCACATAACTGAACAGCTTTGTTACCAGATAGCTTTTTGCCTTTGATGAAAACTCATGTAAAAATGGATGTCAGTTTTACAATACAAGTTAACTTGTTTGAAATCACAAGAAACTGTGGAATGGGTTCATATGATCACAAAGAATAAGGAAGCCAATAAATGTGTATTAACTAACAAACTAATTTTTTTAAAAATTCAAATCTGGATGTTTTAAATGCACATTCATCACCCTGTCTATGAGTATATAGGCACCTTCCAATTTGTACTGAACCCAAAGAATGTGAAAACATCTTATAATTTTTTAATCAAATGTCTAAGCAACCTTACCAGCTTGCCATGTTGGTTAATGCTGAAAAAGTCTAAGCGACCTGCTGGTTTTAAACACAGCATCATGACCTTACATGTTCTTCTTGCCATCAGCCACACTAAAAATAACTTTGAAGCATCACTCCAATCTGCCGATGGCTTAATCACAATATACAGTAAATCCCTGCATGTTTCTTCTTCTTTCTAGTCCTTTCTCTCTCCTCCTCCCATTCATATTTAAATTATCCAACGCAGTGGAACCAAAAATAAAACCTCAGAGAATTGCTTGGAAGGGGAATACTACGACTCAGGCCAGAGAGACTTTCAAAATCATGTGTAGGCTACACACAGATTTTATACCCTGCTTTTGTCTAACAATGCTGAAAACGTTGCCTCTCCTGCAGAGCTGCAATACAGATGCAAAAAAAAGCAGAAAAAAAAGCACAGGTATGATTTATTCTCTTTTGTGCAAAGTGGTTCTGTTTGTTCTAATTCCAGAAGGATCCATGCAAATGACAGAGACATGGAATCTCTAAGTTCCTATAGAAATTAGTGTAATATTTTCATTTATACTAAGAAATCTTCAAGAGCTTTAAAAAAAATCTTAATAGAATAGGAAATCTAAAGAAGTTTTTAAAAGTCTTCTGTAACAACTATAGTTTACTCTTAAATTCATTTGATACTTAAAGCCAGTCTATAATCATCTCTCATGTTCAGAGACAACAGCATTCTCGTTACTTGGCATTCCTCCAATACAAGCGAAAGAGAAGGAGGCCCCATCTTTTTCTCTTAAACTATGTAAGTTTTTCCAATAAGGGAATAGGCACAGTGAACAAACAACCCAGACATATCTTCAGATTCCAGATGGCACTTGAAATACTGTCAGCTGGAAAGAAAACCCAGATGCAAATCTGACATATGAAACACGAGACAAGTCTGAAAAACAGCCCAAACAATAAAACAAGAAAACAACCAAACTCATGTCGGCTAGTAACACTCTCAGTTGCTTTGCCTTCTGAATGTAGGAAAATGTGAGATCTGCTGCTGATTTTCTACAGGTGACTGCCACTTCTAAGTTGCCAGTTATGTCATCTATCTACATTTTTTACCAAGCAAACTCAGACCCTGAATAACCCTTTCCTCTTCAGGATGTCTTATATACTTCAGTTACCCATAGTATTCTGGAGAGATAGATAGCTTGTTAAGATGAAAACAAAGTTCTTTGCACATGACAACTGCATCATGAATTTTTTGGCTAA
The DNA here is from genome assembly GCA_013389865.1 of Piaya cayana. NCBI lineage: Eukaryota > Metazoa > Chordata > Aves > Cuculiformes > Coccyzidae > Piaya > Piaya cayana. The sequence continues at coordinate 17,449 of WAAB01003265.1, read as the reverse complement.
AATAATACTTTTTTTCTGAAGTAAGTCAAGTGAATGGAGGGAGTAGGGACTAGGATTTTACAAGATTTGTGGATTTCCTTCCAGACAGGCATTCACTAAAGCAGCTAAGCAGCTAGCTGTTGCCCCATGGATCCCATTGGGCATCATGAGGCTCAGCTGGATTTGGAAAGACAGCCTCTAAGCTAGACTGTTGCATATATCATCCCTGGTTCCCTGGCCCACATCTGCCTTCCTCCCCCAGATAACATGGTGAGGAACTACCTTGAGACTGCTTTTGTTCTTCTTGTGACATTTAGCTGAAAATCTGAACATAGTTCTAAAAGATTTTATCTCCCCCTGCTCCTTCACAACTGGTTGATAGTCAGGAATCTGTAGGAATGTAGTATTTATGTGAACTGCTGATAACAAACAACTCCACTGCCTAGTGTATTCAAACTACCAGAAGTGAGGATATAATTCTGTCCCCACTTTTGAGTTGCAGATAAGATCACACATCAAAAGAACAATAATGCACACTCCAGTGAATGTATGTATTTAAAAAATGAAGTGTGTACAGAGATTATGGATAAAAGTGTAATTGTATATGACATGCGTTGTTTTAGAGAGAGGCATTTAGCTAGGGTTTTAACACAGCAGTGTGAGGTAAAAATCAAGAGTAGAACCATTGGATGGACAGGCTGCCAGCTGGTGAGATGGATCCAGACATTGTATCTGGTCAGTCTTAATTGCAAGCTTCACAAATCAAAAGAAAATGAAAAAAAAAAGTAAGTCAGAAATTCTAGAGTAGCAAACTTTTTTTTGTACATTTCTCAGACACTAGGATATCTCCAGGAATGTGACTCAAATCAGAACTTTTGCTGAACCCCAAACTTGCAAATATTAAACAATAAAATGTAAAGAAAACCACAAAGAAACCCTTTTGGTTTGCTAAAATAATAATAATAATAAAAATGTGCTCCAAGTGATAAAGTTGAATTGCAGTTTAGATGTGGCATAACAATTTTACATCATGTTTATTGTATTTGAGAAAGTACAAACACTGAAACACAGATACGGTGGCTGATTTAGCTTAGAACAACTTGGAAAATACATGTAGCAACAGATTTCCAAATAGTGAAGAAATGTAGGTATACTAGTGAAGTCTTTTGGTTGCAAATCAGATAATTTTGCTTGTATAACAACATCAGCAACCTTCTGCTAATGCTCCCAGTCTACTCCAGAGGTAGAATTTTTTAGAAAACCAAGCCTCAGATAGACATGACATACTGCACAGATTCTGTGCTGAAAGAGTGGCAGATTCTAATTCCCTGCATCATGTGTCTCTCAAGAAAGAGGAACTAGGTGCCGCTTTTAATTTTGGCATCAGAAGTTTTGTTGCAACTCCTATTTTTCTTGACACAGACAGAACAACAACATGTGTACACTTATAGCTGGACTTGAAGCCATCAGGAATTTGGCTGTCCCTAAGCCTCAGAAGTAATAACATTGCACCTCCTTACAAGGTTTAAATGCTGGGCATCTGAATAAGTAAATTCTCATGCAAGGGTATGGAGTCTGCCACCCTCTTTTCATATGTAAAATCCATGCTTCATTTAAAGACACTTTGGTTTCTCAGGTTTTGGGGTTCTAAACTATAATCAGCAATTCATTTAAAAAAAATACCATGAACTTTTTATTCATCCAATCGCCATGTTTGTTGCACTATGGTAGTTATTTAGTACAACATCAATAAATGGCCACTTGTAAAGGGACAGACAGAATTCTGCTTGTGGAAAGAAATCAAAGTTTAATGCGGTAAAACATTATCTCCGTATTATGCTTTTGGAGAAAGATGAAGTTTCATACCTCCAGCTATTATTCTTTTGAAATTAAATGAATTTTTAAAAGAAAAGGAAGAAGGATAAAAATTAGGGAGTCAGTTAAAAAACTAAATTCAGTGAGAAGCTTCATCATTTTAGCTATTTGTTTATTTCCTTGCATGCCATGTTGTCTCTGAAAACAAAATGGGGAAGTAAATGGAAAAAAGAGGTTTTATCTGTGTCCACAGTAATGACTCCATGCTGACTGGGAAGAAGAAATGAACATGGAACTACTGAAGTATCTGCCATGTGATAGGTATACATCTGTCCATCTGAAACTCCACGAAGGTGGAGGATTTATTAATGATATAGACACACTTATTATCTTAACCAGCAGGTGAAAAATCAACACCTTTTTTCTATTCAAACTTAGTCAATACTGAACAAGCACAAGATAAATTATGAAAACACTGCCCTTTCCTAAGGTGGTACATATTATAAAAAGGATTATCCTAAATAGAACTTTAATGGGTACCATCTGCCACTGGGAAACATATTCACTTCTAAATGCTGCCAAGGCTTATGCATAGTTAAGTAGGAATGATGAACATCAGTTGCATATCAGTGTTTCCTAAAGAGANTCTACTCCAGAGGTAGAATTTTTTAGAAAACCAAGCCTCAGATAGACATGACATACTGCACAGATTCTGTGCTGAAAGAGTGGCAGATTCTAATTCCCTGCATCATGTGTCTCTCAAGAAAGAGGAACTAGGTGCCGCTTTTAATTTTGGCATCAGAAGTTTTGTTGCAACTCCTATTTTTCTTGACACAGACAGAACAACAACATGTGTACACTTATAGCTGGACTTGAAGCCATCAGGAATTTGGCTGTCCCTAAGCCTCAGAAGTAATAACATTGCACCTCCTTACAAGGTTTAAATGCTGGGCATCTGAATAAGTAAATTCTCATGCAAGGGTATGGAGTCTGCCACCCTCTTTTCATATGTAAAATCCATGCTTCATTTAAAGACACTTTGGTTTCTCAGGTTTTGGGGTTCTAAACTATAATCAGCAATTCATTTAAAAAAAATACCATGAACTTTTTATTCATCCAATCGCCATGTTTGTTGCACTATGGTAGTTATTTAGTACAACATCAATAAATGGCCACTTGTAAAGGGACAGACAGAATTCTGCTTGTGGAAAGAAATCAAAGTTTAATGCGGTAAAACATTATCTCCGTATTATGCTTTTGGAGAAAGATGAAGTTTCATACCTCCAGCTATTATTCTTTTGAAATTAAATGAATTTTTAAAAGAAAAGGAAGAAGGATAAAAATTAGGGAGTCAGTTAAAAAACTAAATTCAGTGAGAAGCTTCATCATTTTAGCTATTTGTTTATTTCCTTGCATGCCATGTTGTCTCTGAAAACAAAATGGGGAAGTAAATGGAAAAAAGAGGTTTTATCTGTGTCCACAGTAATGACTCCATGCTGACTGGGAAGAAGAAATGAACATGGAACTACTGAAGTATCTGCCATGTGATAGGTATACATCTGTCCATCTGAAACTCCACGAAGGTGGAGGATTTATTAATGATATAGACACACTTATTATCTTAACCAGCAGGTGAAAAATCAACACCTTTTTTCTATTCAAACTTAGTCAATACTGAACAAGCACAAGATAAATTATGAAAACACTGCCCTTTCCTAAGGTGGTACATATTATAAAAAGGATTATCCTAAATAGAACTTTAATGGGTACCATCTGCCACTGGGAAACATATTCACTTCTAAATGCTGCCAAGGCTTATGCATAGTTAAGTAGGAATGATGAACATCAGTTGCATATCAGTGTTTCCTAAAGAGACATTGTTTGTGATTCTTAGTTTGTTCATGCATCATATCATTTCTCACAACCACTCCTCTCCTTTGGTATAATGCACCAGGTGGCACCAGGAGGTTTAATTTAAATACAAAACTAGCATTTTCCTGATCATCAGCCAAATGATTCCTGAGGTGATAGTATATGAAATACTGGCTCTTGTTCTATTTGCAGTCTTGTCTTCCAATAATTAAATAAAGCAAAAATCTAATAATGGATCTACTGCCCCCAGAAAATTGCATCACATGGTATAGGGTAAAGGTGGTAGCTCTAAGTATGTAACAGAGAAAAAGAAACACCTTGGATTAGATCCTTATGAAGTTCAGGAGCTGAAGGTCTAACCCAGTGTTATTAGTCTTCATGTTCAGTATGAAGTTAGGTAAAAGACATGAGGTTTAAAATCAAAGTAATGGATGAGAAAAAAAAAAGTGACTTTTTATGCCATGGGTGTAATAACAAACTCACTGTGGATTCCTGGGAGGGTATCCCTGTCATTCAGCTGCTAAAAAGGAACCATTTAAAATGTTTTTAATATACAATATAATTTAGCATTACGGATTTCTGGTTAAAATATTGCAAAGTGATGCCGGAAGTATGTTTTTAAACTCACACCCCAATATTAGCTAAAAAAATATTTTTGACCATTCTCTGTGATGGAGTTCCTCTATCCTGAGCCATTTATTGAGCACACACACACAATCTAATACCACATCATCTGATCAAAGTTGGATACCTGACTTTGGAGTATAAGAATCATAAACTTGCTTACGGTCTATCTGGTCTGCAAAAACTTCCCCATAGATCATCCAATAAGGCATGTAAAAAATGTTTTTCGCCAGCTTCCATGAAGGCTCCTCATTGGGGAAGAGAATAGCTTGTCTTGCGACACCAAAGCTCATCAGAACCACCAACATGATGATGACAAAGTACATCATGTCTATCATCTGAAAGTAATGACAGGAAAAGAGAAAAAGAGAGAAAGGACAAGAATTAGAGGTACTTATTTGTCCATATACCTAATATTATATGCTGCAAAGATTTTTTTTTTAAATCTTAGAAATAGAATTTTTAAAAACAGTTTTGAAAGCCATTCTCAATTTTACACATAACAAATCCCTTTTTCAAAGAATAAGGTGGTATTATTTTGTCCTGGGTTTTATGCAATGTTGCTTTTAAGAGCAATTAAAATATTATGAACAGGCTTGAAAATACAGCATACCATCTGGTCACACCATTGGCTCAAACAAGAGTTTAGGTTCACTGGAATCAGCAGCTTGGTCTGGGCAAGGGTCATGAAATGATGTATTCTTTATGGGCACCTAGTGGCAACTGTACCCAAAGAAAAGGGCTGACATTGATTATTTCATTCACTGGCAGTCATTGTCTTGGAGTAAAAGAAGGAAACTGCATCTAACATAAGGAGTAACAGGTGGCAGAACAGCCTGTTACTGCAACATAAGGGATGCCATGGTGGCAACCATGAAAAAGGCAAGCTGTGATACTGGCAGGACTAGAAATAAGCTTGGTGGGGGAGTCTGATAAAGGTCATATTTAAAATAAAAATGCAGATAACACACACACTCAACCCTATTCTCCTCCATTGCTGAAGACCTCATTAACATATGCACAAGTTTAATTAATGCTTGCAAACAATGCCTACCCATTAAAAATGCTCCTGGAAAATGTGGGACAGCAATCCTAGGAGATGGTGAGCAGAAGCTGAAGATAGAAGAGGACTTGTGCTAGAAAAGACCCTCCAGAAAGCAGAGCAACCAGCACCAAGCAAGTATAGCAGACATATTTAATAATCCAAAATAAATGTGAAAAAAAGGCAGTCCTGTAAAGTCCCTGTAAGATCCATTTAAAACCTTTAGTTACAGGTTTACTCGCAGGTCTTCAGTATAAAGCTTGTTACAACAGAGCTGTTTTTCACAGCTTTGGATGTAATTTTTGTCAATGAATAAAAAGAGTCAAAACTTCTCTAAACCATAAGCGTTTTAATCCCCTCAGTCTCTGCATTTTGTGGATCAGGTGCATTCTGCCTAACCAACCTCCACCTCAGCCGCAGGCCTTCCTTGAAGGACCTGCTGCAGCTAAAAGGCAGGGCTGCTCATGACAAGAGGTGGTGGAAAAGGGCACTCAGTTGTAGCAGATGGATCTGGCACTGCTGCAGGGGTTGTTCAGTTTTGAAGCACAAGGACAGAGACATGAGGTCAAAGTAATACAGTGCTGCAAAAGTAATAGAGAGAGGAGAGGGGCACAGAGAAGCAAAGGAATATTAACATATTTACTGAGAGAGAGGCTTAAGAAGACAGACACCTGTAGGGCAGGGCTCTGGTAGGAAAGACTCAAGCAGCTGGAAAGAGGGAACTGGTGACAAGTGAAAAAATGCAGGGGAAAATAAAGTCTTGAAGTCCATTAACAATGTGGGAAATAAATAAATTAAAAAACCCCCAAACACCTGTGGACATCAGAGAGATAAATAAATGTCTTAAAGAATTAAGAAATGTTAGACAAGTAAATCACTGAATTTCCTATGTTACTCAGAGCACTCATCTCTGAAGAAAACCTGATGACAGAGGAATTCCAGATCATTGTACCTCAAAGAGTATCTAGAAATGAGAAAGCTGCATATTTACATTTATTTCTTCCCTGGGAGGGAGTGTGGCGATAAAACCTGGATACTCCTCTATTCTCTGTTGAAAAGTGGTTTCAGGTAGAAATATGAAACACAATATGATATAACATATTTAAAAATGTCATGTAAGAAAATAAACATAATGAGTATTTGGTGGCAATTTAAGGCACTTTCTTAAATGCTTGCAGTGTTTTTGATCAAGAATCACACAAGTTTGACCTCATGTTGCAGGAAATAAAATTTTCAGTGTTATTCTCTATTTAAGGTGCATATTAGCTTTATCTCCTCCCACTGGGAGTCTTTCTAAAACTCCAGGAGCTTGTCTGAAATCCAGTGAAAAAGATGGGGGAGTTTCCACTGACTCTACTAGGCACTGTTTCAGGCCCTTTGGCCTGTACGGTCAAGTTACAATTGCTGTTTTAACAAGGCAATGACCACTTCAACCATTCTGAATGATTCATTAGTCTCTATTTTAAAAAGATGATAGAACAAGGAACTGTTTGTGCAGTTTTTTACAAGGCTGTGTCCATTTCCCCATTTCCCATTTTTATTTGCACAGAAATTAAGAAAATGTATACATTCCACACAATTAGGGAAATGAACCACCACTGACTCTCTTTACATGCCACGGTGGTTTCATTTCATTTCCTTCCCAAATAAAAGGGGACTCAATCTATCAATGTGCAGAGATCAGAAAAGCAGATAATAATAAGCATATTCTGTCAATGAAATTAATAGATAGTGATAAACTTGGTCATTCAGCTTCCTTCTGTCTTCTACTCTGCTTTAGTCAATTACTTTTAAACTGCTTGACCTCATTCCTGCTCCTTGCTGAATTTAACTTGCATATTTGTTCACAGTGCCCAGAGGTAAAACGTCTTACAGCTTTTCCCTGAGAAAGTTTCCTGATACTGGAAAGATGGAGTCACCTTTTTCTCCTGAGTCCAAAACTTGCTCACAACAGAGGCTCAGGATAAAAGCTCAGGCTTTAAATGTGGTGTGTTAAGGAACACAGTAGATGTAATAGTCTTACTCTGTAGAAGTATGTATAACCAGACTGGACATTCTCCATAGTACTGAATGGTACTTGCAAGACCATGAAATGAAAAAGACAGAACCCAAGGAGGTGAACAAATATGATTTAAAATAAAATGTATGAGAGAGTCCACTACAGCCTCGGGCAAGCAGGTGCAGCTTCCGGGGAAGTCTGTGTTTGATATAAATGGGCTGGCCACTACACAGGGGAATAAGTTGTCCAGAAAAGAGATGCAAGAAGAAAATCTGTGTGAGTCAAACCAGTTGGGCATGTGTGGGCAGAGAGGATGTGTCAGAGTTGCTGAGTGCATGGAAAGCTGGATGAGGCATGAAAATCAGGTAACAGGAAGGCACAAAATAAAAGAACTTCCCTGCTTTAACTGTTACCCACACACATCTTCAGGGTACTCTGCAGCTAAATTCAACACCCTTTGAGTGGGTGTTGAGCCCCAGAAGCTAGTGATTTTCCTGTATTTGTTTTCTACAGAAAGTGAGCGGGGCTTAGTTTGTTGTACACATCTGAGGATGACAGAGGAATGGAAATTACACCACTTTGCAACTATTAAAATTAAAATCTATACAACCACTTCCTTTCTGTATTGATCCCAGGAGAAAAATAAACGATTCTTTTACTCTATTGGTGAAGAGGGTCTCCTATAAGCACCTGTAACACTGACTAATAGAAGTTCAGCATTGATGCCCAATCTGTTTATTATTGTACTGATTTTCAGACTGCCTTCATCACAGCTCTGAAATTTCTTGTGCATGGCACCTGTGAAAAATACAACAGAGTAGGAGGGTGGGTTTTTTTCCATATCGTATAAGACCCCGTGACCACCAGATCCCCTGATAGAGTGAAGTAGTCCAGTTGTGGCAGGAAAGAAATAGATGATTATACAGTGTTTTCCCTTTGGTCATTGGTCCTTTCTCTTGTCCTGCTGTCCTTTCATAGTAATTTCCAGAAGAACTGTTCAGTGTTTTGACATGTATACATCACAGCTCTGCAAAATCCCTCCCATCAACATCCTGTTGGCTTCTTTGAAGGAAGGTAGCACACTTCAAAATCCTGTTTGTAGGACACAACAATTCAACACCACTTTCCTTCCATCTCTCTCCCTGTCCTTTTTTTTTTAAAAACTAAGCTCTTCATTCTTTGTCAGATCCACAACTGTGGAGTTGGAATTGAAAGCTGGTAAATTGAAATGGTAAAACTATGTTTTTCTGGTCACCTGTTGAGTAGGGAGCCTGACCGGACATGCATTTTGCACTGCAGTTTTATATCTGTGTGGAGTCCCTAGGTCTGTTGTGATTTGTGTAATAACAAGGGGGGATTGTTGTCCATCCATTCATATACGTCCCATTTTCTGTAATGGTGAGGAAGGAGGGTGGCTAGGCCTGTTTTCTTCTGAACCATGGTCAGGCAAATATAAAAGATAGCCTATTTGGACTTGCTGATTACTGTCCAAAAAGCAATCAGACAGCAGTAATATTTGTATTTAGAAAAGTTAATACTCAGTTTATCCTTTTACTGAATGCAAGTTTCAATGTTTTTTTTATTCTTTTTTTTAACAAATTAAATCTTAAGCCCCAGAATGCATGGAAAGAGTAACAATTTTCATAACAAAGCTGGATAACTGCATATAAAGCATGAGGATGTGTATTAGCTACATGTGCAGGTATTCAAATACTAGGGACATATGCATATTCATCTGTGAACTCAGCCATTTTCTTTAACTCATGCAAGCAAAACAGTGTTTTAATGCAGCCTTCCTCCTGAAACTTAAAAAGAAAATGCCAGAAAGTCAAAAGTTACACATCTGGCAGCATACATTTCCCAGTTCTTCCTGTATGCATTTACAATTACATAAACTGTTCAAACTCTTGCTATGCTGTGTAGATGTAATGTGGTTGTGGACAGAGGGTGCAATTAGGCAAATGTAGTTCTCATCTGACAAAGACACAGCTGAACAGGAAAGATGGAAGATCATATGGATATGGAGCAAACTATAGAAAGGTCACAGTCTTAATCATAACCACTATAGCTTTGAATATACCATGCATATTACAACACATTTTCCTTGAGAGTCTCAAGGTACCAAACCTATTTTTAATTACCTTAACCATCCTCATTTATAACTAGTTAAAAATGAGCATCCTTTCTATTTTGTGCAAATGAGGCACAGAGGTGTAGGATGGATGGTTGTGCTCTTGAAGAGAGACTTCAGAGAAAGACAAGTAATACATCAGCTAACAGAAGAGATAGACTCTAATCCTCAGTTCTGGGGGGTCTGTGCTGAGGTTTTGATTCAATAAGGCAATGACTTCTAGCCTACATGAAAATGTTAATGTGTAAGAAAGATACAGATAAATCTGCAGTGATGTCACTGGGCAAATACACAGATTCAAGAACATGCTGGTAAAACACAGGAGGAGTACACCAACTTTTCTTACCATTTTCCCAATCATCATAACATACGGTCCTAAATACTTGTTTACTCCAAAGATGTCCAATAAGCGTATATACCAGTAAATTATGTTAACGCAGTATATCACTCGTCCATCACTCCGAAGTGGCAGATCTTGCAGACGTAGCACCATCCCGACAGAGAACAGGAGGATAGCTATAAGATCAGTAACATTCCAATACTCCTGGAGCCAAACTTTTACTTTCTGTAACAATTTTCCAGGCTCTGACATCAATATCTGAAGGATGGAGCACATGGAGAGGAAAGGATCTGAGCTACCTTGAGTTAAGCTTGAAGAAATCTATAGTAAACAGTTATACGCCACACCAAAAGCAAAGCAGAAGGATTCCTATCATATAAATATCTAATGTAATCTCATATTTTCTTCAGAAAATAATCTCTCTTGGCCTGTATTTGTGTGTAAGATACTTAAAAGAATGAAAACATCACTCACACTAAAATTCCTGCAGATCAGAAGAAATATACTATGTCTTTCTGTTTTTCAAATTTATTGACTCTACTTAGAGTCTTGGAATTAAGGGACAACTATAGAAAGACATTTCATCAGAAAGTTTATATTTAAAGAAACTACAGATTTAAATAAAATTATTCTAAAACGTGTATCCAACTGTCAAGAAACAGTGAAAAAGGCCTGGATTTAGCATTTAACCCAGAGAGATACTAGCTACTACTTGGATCTGGTTTTAGAAATTAAATTCCACAGCTGACAATTTAATACACAAAATATAATTAGTCTTACCTTATGAATTTATTGTCATTGTCTTTGCAAGACCATTTGGGAGACCTTATTGCTTTCCTGAGTTACTGCTGAAACTATTCCTCAAGTGATTTCTATGAATAATTCCTAGTTTTTGATGAGATAAAAAGCTGTTTGCTTAATTTTCTGTATTAGCCTGAGAACATTTGAGTAGACTCATACAGTTTCTTAAGGAGAAGAATTCTTATACTTCTCTTATGATTCATTTTAAGAATGAATTTTAGGCTCATCTTCTGTGAATGATCTTAAACATCTGCTTAGAAATCCATTCCGACAAATGTTCTTGATGGGCTTTTATGGAAAGGACAATTTGGGGTGAATGATTAGTCAAAGCTGGGACACATAAGTCCTGCCAGCAGCTTCCCACCTACTGAGCTAGTTGTGCTTGGTCTCCATTGGTGCCACAGAGTCCTTGTGTGGCTACTGCCAGTGTTTTCTTTCTGGTTTCAGTTAGTGAACTACCTTAATTATAGGCCACCCAAGTAGTGTTTTTTTCCTCTCTTCTTTTTATTTATAATGTAGAATTTATGGTACAGTGTTTGAAATCTGACTTTGAAGTCTAAGTTGCTGTAAGACTATTTCTAGTCTAGTCCTCAAAAGCATTTGCTGCAGAAAATACAAATGCAGACGGTAACTAGTTCAGCCCAGGGGTAGAAATGTGCTGTTTCAGATGAGGTTAATGGGACTTGCACCCACTCACATGAGGGCTGAATTTGGCCTCTTATGTCAACATGGAAAAAAAGTGCACTTGGCCAAGTGAAAAGGGCACAGCAGCAGCTGTGAGAGGGAAAGACCATGATGGGCAGGGGTTAGCAGAACAACTTCGCTCTGCCACTGGGTGGAGCTCTGTCTCGTCTTAAATGCTATGTCTCAGCAATAGGCATCTGCTTTAGCATCTTTAGGGAGACACATACTATTGCTTGACATAATTAGCAGGGTTTTTTTTTTAAGATTAGAAGGCAGAAATCCTAGTAGAAATGTGCTGGAACATTCAATGTGGATCTCAATATTCCCCCAGCTATGTCTGATTGTATTTAAAGCCTTTGCATAAGATACTTTGACAGACAGAACACCAATAAATTTTAATACACTCTATTTGGGGTGCCATGCTATCCCTATGTCTCCATATCCATTCTGTTACAGAATATATCCTTTGCCTTTCTCTAAAACATACTCCAATTTCTGGGCCACATTTCAAGGACTACAGCTGAGCTTTAAGATATGTCAGAAGACTGCCCCATACTTGTGAATGTTATTAACTGTCCATTGCAGAAACCTGAACAGAGAAATTCCGTGGGAGACAGAGAATGAGGGAGAGATATTCTTGATTTTAAAATGGATGAAGATACAGATTTTTTTAATGCTGAGTTTTTAACAATCCATACATCTGCTTTTCTGTACCCCCCCCCCCCCTTATGATTAACCTGTTCATCAAAAACTATCCTGAGAAAAATAATAAAACCAGATATTAAAATAAAAAACCCTGAACATTTCTTTTTCTATCCTTATTCGTTGGGATGACTTTACCTCTCTCATCTTCTCTATTCCCAGAGTGAAAATGTATGAGATGACAATCCATTCCTGCGTAGATGGCCAGCGATCCATCTTCACTAACACTATATAATTGAACAGCATCAAGTAGCCTATATATGCCAGCTGTAAAGAAACAAAATCAATATCAATATTCACTATATTTATATAACCAAGCCAGTTTCTTTGGTATGATTTGATATTCCAAATTCTACTGCAACCAGAGTTAAACTTACAAAAGAACAATCAGAAAGTGTTCAAGGTTGTCTGAAAAAGCTCATATTAAATCATATAACACATGGAATCTATAAAACACATACACAAACATCTTCTCCTCCAACTACATTTGCCTCCCCAAGACAACTGTATTAATGTAGTCCCTCTGGATCATACCATGGTGATGGGAACTCTGATACCAGTATGCCAGCTACCGAACTAATTTATCTCTGTGTTTCTCCCCTACCTGTTTCTAACACCCTTTACTCCTCTAATACCCTTCCTCTGTGTTTATTTCTCCCTGTTCACTTAGTCTAGGCTGGTGCTGACATCCAAAATCCTTTCAGCACAATCCTTGCCTGAAGCCCAGGTGTGGCTAGAGGTCTTCCTAGCCAGAGTAGCATGGACCTAAGCTATACTGTGACTCCTCCCAAAGTGTTGCTACTCTCATGCACATTGCTGCAGCAGGTAGCCAGGTGTAGTCATGCATTCATTAGTCTTTTTTTTTTTTTTGTAAGTTACAACAGATAGTTTTTTTTTTTGCTTTTCCTTATATATCTACCTTCTGGCCTAATTTTTGATACAATGGGAAGTGTGTATTATATTTTTAGCTTCTTTTTCCTTTGTTTCTACATGCTGAATGTAATGAAACGTTCAGTCAAAAAAAAAAAAAGACAAGACAGGCAAATTGCATCATCAAGTTCATCAGACTCAGAGAAACCTGAGGACTGCACTGGAGAACAGGCTGCAGCAAGGGTGAATGGCTGTAGCTGGGGTCTGTAGTGTCCAGAAACCAACTGCCTGTCTTCTTTGCCTTTCAAACAGCACCCCTACCTATGCATCTTAAGCCAAATTTACATTAGATAATAGGTGATTCAGTTGTGTGCATGAACATTTTAGTTATTGTGGCAGAAAGCTTATTCCATACATTTGTATTTCAGTACAGGTTTTCTCTCTCAAGTACATATTACTTGCAACTATTGTACGCTTGGTGTCAGACTTAAGATAAAACAAGCACAAGAGAGGCTTGAAACTTCTGGGTAGGATTACTTCAGTGTTCAGCAACTCACAAAATTTATAATCCTACTACATTTGCTAAAGTACATCACTTCTATTATGTTTTAAAGCAACAGGGTTCTGGCTTTTATTCTAGTTGGTGGTTTGAAGGACACAAGATAATTCTTTATATTTGCCATAAGTAACAGCACAGAGAAGATAGTTGAAACTCTGCTTCTTGTCTACATAAAACAGAAGAGGAAGTGATCCTATTCAAGCATGATGATGGATTGCAATGCTTAGATCTACAGACTGGTCTTCCCTTAACATTTCCAGGAGAAACAGAGCAGTATTGACTTAGGTCAACATCTAGGATGTCAGCTGTGTCAGTAGAAACTCTGGATAGGCAGAACTGGACACACATCTCCTTAGCTGAAGTAATATCTTCTACTATAGTACAAAAAGCCACATGATACTGTCACCTAACATCCCTTCCCTTAGACCTTACTGATTATTAATTACCAGCAAAACTTATTAACTGTGTCTGACTCAGCAGACTTTGGTTTTGCTTGCAAAAAAAAACCCTAACAAAAAACCCAAACAAACAAAAGAGAGAATAGAAAAGCATCTTGATTTAAGAAGAAAATGGTGTTGAGACTGTACCACTTTAACCTAAGAAATAACACCTTTAGACAGTGAGTGACACCCTCTTTTTTACTCCCCAGACCCATAACTTTCTCCAGCCTTCCAGAAGGATGTCCTGATCCCACACTGTGGTCAAATTTGAGTGCAGCTGGCTATGCTGGTACTCAAGATTCGTTGAAAGTACTACAACACAAGAGCTGGACCCTCTTTTTCTTGCTTTTAAATGGCTTGAAAAAGAGGTAGGGGCTTCCAATTTCTCCTTTGAGGGCAGTACCTGAAGAAACTAAGGTGAGGAATATCTGCTAAAGGTCTTCTAGGGTGGGTTGCTCCCTGGCCTCCTGTGGGTGCTGTGCCATTATACAGAAAATACTCAAATACTCATTATGGTAAGCAACAAATGTGGAAATTCTACCAACTGGCGAGTGCTTCGAGAGAGACTATCTTCCACTTTTGTTACAGACTGTAATACTTAATTTCATGAAGTGAAGTGGTCCTAAAACACAAAACTTAGGGCAAAGCCATTTTAATGTTTAAAACTTTACTCTTATTTGGGATATTAAGTCCCACTGTAGCTATTCTTCTGCAGAAGAGGTAGAAATGTGGGCTCTTAAATCCTGCTAGCAACTCAGCCTAAAGCTAGGAGTTAAAAGGGGAAGGCCATCTTCTCAAGCAATCTGTGAGATGAAACTTTTGAGTCACGGTTTTCAATGCAACAGCCACAAACCAGAACACAGTAGGTGACTTTTGAAACTACTACATGTCCAGACAGAAAGCCTGTTTTTCCTTTGTTGAAAAAAAGCTGTTTATTTTGGCTCATGTGCTGAACCAAAATGTTACTTACTCAAATATCCCCACATTCAGCCTACACTTGCACATTTTAACAAGGAAGATGGATACAGCTATTGAGTAAGACCAAATAGGTAGATACAGAACAACCAAACTATTTTAAATGGCATATGATAGCAATAGGTATAGTCACTTTCCTTGCATTTTGGACTGTGAAATATAAAATATGGAGGATTTATTTTGAAATCTATCTATATTATTTCTGCCTGTGTAAGAAGTGGTGTAGACTCTGCAATTTTAACCCTTATCTGAAAGTTGTTTTGCTTTTACTCTCCAGAAATTTTTCAGTGTATGCAACTGGTCAAGCACTGTACCTAAAATCCACCTTAATTTGCTCTTCAAATTCAGTGCAGCCAAGATCCAGCTTTACTAAGTGACCTTCACTGAGACCTGTGTCAGGACACAAAGCTGTAGGAACAGGTCTAAATGGAATTGCAACATTGGTCTTTTAATACCACTTCAGAATTGAACTACCAGGGAAAGCCAGGGTGCTTCCTTCTGTTCACAGTGTAAAGACTTTTCTGGTTATACATAATACATATTGCAACTGACAATGAAATGAGACTGCTGATAAGAATTTTCTAGACTCATTGGCCTGATTAATGTTCAGTGGCCACACAATTCAGCAAGTAGTTATTCCAAGTTGCCAAACTGGAGTTATTTGCTAGTATAAACCATTCACCATGTTTTAGTCCCTGTTGATGTGAGTTGTTCCTGCTGCCTGTACATGTATTGCCTGGATCTCAGCAAAGCAGTTTTTCTTATTAGAAGTCATCTACAGAAGGATGCATTCTCTGTGATTTGCTGTGCATTCAGCAGAATGATGGAAAACATTACTGAGAGGGACCACCTGAAATTGTCTGGCCAGTTCCATGGTGCACAGGAAGGATTAATTAGAGTATACCATAATGGACATACATTTCAATAAGACAAACTTAGACATCATTAATAATGGAAAACCTATCATCTCCTTACAGAGTTTATGATAGTAATTCTCAGAGCAGTTAGAAATAATTTCCTAAAATCTTATCTCAAACTGCCTTGCTGCAATTTAAACCATTATATCTTGTCTTATTCAGCAAGGACTTGGAGATTATTCCATTCTGCTCCTCTCTGCAGCTGCTTAAACATATTTAAAGACTATTATATTCATTCTGAAGACTTCTTTTTTCTAAAGAAAACTACCTCACTTTCTTTTTTTTTCCCCTTAAGTCACGTTTTACAGATCTCTTCAAACACTGTTTGTGTTCTTTTTTTTTTTTTTACCTTTAAACCAGTCCATGCTTGCCACATGAGGCAGAAATTGAACTGGAATAGAATATTCCAGCCAAGTTGACCAAAACGGTTATTTTCTATGTTCATTTTACTTTTTGATCTCTTTCTTCTACATTCTAGTCCAATTTTCAAATTTAATAAGTAATCTCCATCATCCAAGTTTCGAATCAAAACATCAGATAACAACTAATGTAGGAGAAACATTAACACAATTCTTCCCAATCCCCGCTTCCAGCTTGATAATGAATAATTAATATCTACTCTTGCCGACTAATTGCCAAAAAGTTTTGTATACCCCTAGCAACTTTAATCTATCAGTTATTAATTTATCTGTGAGAATGCCTTCTGAATGTCTTAATATTGTCTTACTTTAGTCAAAATATACAATGTAGGGGTTTTTATGCTTCATCTGCAAAGTCTGTTTCTTTGTAACACAGGGAGATTATACTGACTTGGTTACATAATTTGTCCCTGAAAAATGTTCATGAGCTGCTATTCAGGCTTTTGTTACCTTGTAGGCTCTTATACAAACACTTCCTCTGAGAGACATCTAGCAGATTAGTCAAAAAAGAACTAAGGAAAAAATGTTCCAAGAAAAGACATGTTCTAACTGCTTCTTTTTTTCATCAATTATTATACAATTCAATATCCTGATTCAATCCAGCTTCCCATTGGGATTACTATTGGGAGCTTTCCTACTGGGAATTTCCCTTCAGTGAACTTCCTGGGAGCACTGATACAGCAACCTGCCTCTTATTCTTGTATCTGAGGAAAAACATACACAGTTATTCCAATTTTAACCATTAATTTCCTGAAAGAAATGGTAGCCTGTCAAAGTCTTAGAGAGATTTGCAAGTGCTAGCTAACCTCCATAACAGATTTTTTAAAAACTATTTGTGGGTAAGCCCCCCAATGCATGTGGATGCAGACTTTCAGTGAAGCAAACAAGATGACCTTAAACCAACTTCAGTATTTGTCCAAACAGTAGTAACATAACAGGAAATACTTCTTACTGTGTAAAACCAAAATTTAACGATAGGAGCATTGTAGAACTCATAAATCTTTCTTCCAACAGGAATCAGTCTGTGCCTGCTCTGAACTTCCTCTTCCTCTTTCTTTCTTGAGGACTCTCCATTCCCTCGTCCCAGCATTGCCTACAAGAAAGGATATTTTTGTGTTTCTTTCTTTGTGAAAGAGAAATTAAGCATTTTTAAAAAAAAATTTCAAAAGGAAACTATTCAAAACATCTCTGATTTCTCTGATCTTTAGACAAAACCAAGTGATCATAGCTAGGTGTAAAATGGCTGGTTCTCAGAATCAGTATCACAGAATCACCAGGTT
>WAAB01003259.1:3369-35432 GCA_013389865.1 Piaya cayana | reverse complement strand
ATCATCAGCTTGGTTTTGCATGGCCATAGAAACAACAAAATTAAATTATATTTTGATGCTTTACCTAATAAAATTTAATCATTCTACCACTACCAGAAATGTGAATAAAAAGGATATATATATAATGTATCGTTCAATAGCTATAAATTCAAGTAAAGGAAAGCCTATAGAGTCCATGCTAAGAATAACAAACCATATGGACATCTATTTAAAATGAATGAGTTACAGCAGACAATATGAAATAACAATTTTAATTTAAATGCTACTTTATACTGTCAGAAAATCAAAGGACTTTATATAATTAACTTCTAGTAGAAACTTGGAATCACTTCACACCCCATCCACCCAAAATAATATAACAAAAATCTTTGGAAGTTCATAGAGTTTCTCAGTTTTGGCTCACAGTAAATGGCTGGGTAAAGACAATAGTCAGTTGATAAGTTTACAGACTCAATTGTTTGGGTTTTTTAAAGAGATATGACCACTCTTGTATAACTGAATATGTATTTTAATGAAATAGTTTTGCAGAAATCACAGATAAAGCAGTATATCTCAAATGGCTTTTGAATAGAGGCAAAGTCTCCAGAGAAGAGAAATAGCATGGAGAATATTTACAGTAGGAGCATGTGATGTTCTTTGCTCTCTTGCACTCAACTGTCAACCTCAGTATAGAGGAAGTATATAGACCCGTAATAATAAGGGTAAAGTGACATTTTCGTTATGACGATTATTCAAGAACAAAAGTGAATAGAGTTCTACACTGAAGTAATATGAATTACCTTTATAGTGATATTTCACAGATGTTCTATCCCCAGTGTCGGAAAATTTTAGTTCCATCCTGACCCATGTTATTTACATTTTATTTGCAGAGTTAAATATTAAAATATATATATTTTTAACTTATGCACTTTACTGCCAGTGCCAACAGAGGATTCACTCCTTCATTTTTTGTCAATGTCAAATACTGACACAATAAGTGAATCTACATTTTTTATTAAATTGTTATCATTTGGTGTAAGGCTTATTACATGACACTTTGCACATGTGATTTGAGGTATTTCTAGAATTACTAAAGGGAGAAATGCTTGTACATGTATGCTGCTATATCTCAAACCAAACTCTGAGTTGATTCTGGTATCTGATTCTATGATTCTATTGGAATCCAGATACTTCTTGAGCTTTTGGTTGCTGCCAGAGCCTCTGCTGAATCAAACCTACTAGGTTTCTGTGAGGAAAAATCCAGATGTCTTCAGAAGGCAGTTTGGTTGAACTGCCACCATTTTTTTCAGTCTTGTGCTTTCAAACACTCTTATATTCTTGTGCAGTTCCCAGGGTATGCAATAGGTGCCAGGTGCCCAGGATGGTTAGGGTTCACCATCACAATGTATGCTGGACATAGTCATAGTCTATTTCCCGTGACTTTAGAGAGAACACAGATTTTCAATTAGGTTTTATTTCTGATGTTTAGATGGAGAGGGTTGAGTGAGATACAACCTTTTAAATATGACGTATACATTCCTGGAAAAATAAGACAATGGATCAAATTACTGGACTATATTTCCAAGTTTCCAGCAAAATAAATGTCTTATTTCTAGACGAACGTTGTCTAAACCAGCGAAAATGTTGGAAGGTAAAAGCCATAGAAATACTTCCTTACTTTAAGTCTTTCATTAACAGCTGCTTAGTTGCAAGTGAGTTCATAGGTAGTTTTTGCAACACAATGTTTATTTAAAAGCATTGAAAGAGATACTCTAAATAGCACATACAGGACAGAAATTGGTTAGTTTCATCTTCCCAACATGAAAATTCTGCTACTTACACTGATTTGCCAATGTGCAACTTGGTGTCACTTCTTCTGACTACTGTGATAAGAGCTGAGTAACCTTTTTCAGGGAATAGTTACTGTAGTGTATTTGAGAGGAGGTTAGATTGTTGATGAACTCGAGAAATCAGAGGTTGAATAACCTCAGTCAAAACTGTTTTCATAACGATTGAGTAGCCACAATGCTTTAATATATTGATTGTAGCTAATGCACGTTTTAATCTCCAGTAACATTTGTGTCACCTCTGCATGTTGCTTTGGGTCTACACTGCAATATTCCATTGCTTATTTTTCTACAGGATTTTTGTTTCAAGGTGTCATTCTGTTATTATCAAACCTCTGATGCTTTTGCTTACAAGTTGTATAGTCAATACGTATCTGTGTTACTTTAATCATTGCCTTGAAGATTGCTTCTGACTTCCCAAGGTTCATATCTAAGAAACAGAATTTTGGAGCTCTTGGAGTAGACTCCAACTCAAGGGAACAAAGGGTACTGGAAGTGAGCACTTCTCTTTCATAGCTGTCCAGTAGGACTGCTTGCTTATAGGCAATTCTCATTAGAACTTTCCCAACCTCGTACAGAGAAAGCTGCAGCATCTGCCATCACAGTATGAACCTTATTTTACAAAGAAGCTCTTCAATTAAACCAGTGGAGAAAATGGATAGATTTTATCTTCTACAGGAGCACCAGTTTCTATATGCAGTTGACAGTGATTATGTTATTTAAGAGTCTGTTTACTTGGCTTCACATTCCTTAGGGACCTCTTTCTCCCAGATTTACTAGCTGAACAGCAAAAATGTTTGAACTAGTATATCCAAGTTCAGATGAATGCCAAAATGTGTTTCAGGTGGAGGAGTTTTCATTTTGTTTCCTTATGATCTACTTTACTGTATGCCAGCTAATAGTTTTCAGTTATTTTTTTTCTTGAGATTTTACCCATAAGAAGAAAGTACAGTGGAAGACAACACACCTTCTTGTTGTCTGAAGAATTTATTTCCAAGTAAAATCATTCTTCATTGAGGTGTTATGTACTAATTAAACAAACCTCATCTCCTTTGAGATACAATCATGCAAATAGACCTAGCACTATCAGGGGTATTTTGAAGACTGGAAAAAAGCATGCTTTTTGGCCAAAGGAAAATGCTAAAAATTTAGAAAAAAAATAACTGTTATGCTGTTACATTGAATCCTCATAACACTTTGTTTTAATATATGTAATTTAACAGTTAATTTTATAATAAACACGAATGCATACATTAATTTAAAAAGACAAAAAGGAGGAAGAAGGAGAAGAAGAGGAAGGAGAAGAAGAAGAGGAGGTGGTTTTCCATTGATATGTTAGTTTTGTTTACACTCACAGCCCTTAATGCTTAGCTTATAGAGAACACCTTTGAAGCAAAAAAAAATTAAAAATATCACATTTAGGAAATTGAAATGTGGCTTTTTAAAATAATTCTCTTCTATAATTTCTTCAATATGTAATTGTTTATCTAAGTGGAGCTGCCTTCAGGAATTGACTAAATGTTTCATTTTGGAAAGAATTTGCTCTTGATTACAAATAAAGTAAAAGTATGACTCAGTTCTAATAAAAACAGAATATATGAGGGAGAAGAGAAATAGGAGGCATGGGGGCAGATAGAAAAACTGTAGACCAGTGGAGGCAAATAGAAAGCAACAGAAAAGGTGAGTAAAGAAGTTGGATAAGGAGAATTAATCAGATACTATATGAGAAAAGAAAACCAGAATATCCTGTATTACGTCTATAAATTAGTGACTTATGCTTATAACGATAGTAAATTGTCAAAGTAGCTTGAAAATAACAAAAAAATTACTATGTTAGTGAAATACAAAGATCACTAAGTAAGCAAATACATCATGCATTATTTGTATTTTTTTCAATAATGGGTACCCACATAAGGCACACATAATGAAATCTGAATGCCTTAATTAATGATATAGAAAAAGAATGGTATGGTTATAGAGAAGACGATGAAGATCTGAGAAATTAGGTATTTTAATGTCTATATTTTTGGGGAATTGGACCTTTCACTTAACAACAAGGTATTATCCCCTAATCACTGCAGACTTACAAGAGGTTTGGAAGTCCCAGTTGTATACCCTTTTTTTCTTTTTGGAAGTGGTCATCTGTTTCACTCTCCTCATAGCCAGATGTTGGGCAGTGAAGCATAGAACTGCCTTCTTCTTCACCTTCTGGGCCTTCTGTTTTGTGTTTGCAAGGATTTGGAAGTGATTTTTATTCCTGCTACTCACATGGTTCATTTCCCAAACCATTTAGTACATTTAAGAAGGGAATCTTCTTAAATCACCAAAACGGTTTTTGTGGAAAATACAATTTCATGTAAAACTTGCAATAGTGATGCCAGCTGGCTATCCAGGTCTACTGCTCTGCATACTATTTGCAGGATTTCTGGACAGCTAATATTTCCTAAAGTGCTTATTGCAAGAGGCTTTCTTCAGCTACTCATTTCATATCGTTGTCATATGAGTTTTGAGTTTTGGAGTGAAAATTAGTTTTCTAAATAAATATATGTTAAATCTGAATTGGATAACTAATGAAAAATATTATCTTGTTTTATCGTAATTTCAGTCCATAGGAAAAGGCTAGAGTGACAGCTGTTCTTGTTCTAGAATAGAATCATAGAATCACAAGGCTGGAAGAGACCCATCGGATCATCGAGTCCAACCGTTCCTATCAAACACTAAACCATATCCCTCAGGACCTCGTCTACCCATGCCTTAAACACCTCCAGGAAAGGCGAATCAACCACCTCCCTGGGCAACCTGTTCCAGTGCCCAATGACCCTTTCTGTGAAAACTTTTTTNTTTGGTTAGGGGCCCAGAAATTAACACAGTACTCAAGGAGCGGTCTCACCAGTACAGAGGGAGAATAACCTCTCTGGACCTGCTGGTCACACCATTTCTGATACAAACCAAGGTGCCATTGGCCTTCTTGGCCACCTGGGCACACTGCTGGCTCACGTTCAGTCGGCTGTCAAACAACACCCCCAGGTCTTTCTCCTCCGGACAGCTTTCCAGCCAGACTTCTCCTAGTCTGTAGCTCTACATAGGGTTGTTGTGCCTCAAGTGCAGGACCCAGCATTTGGCCTTGTTAAATCTCCTACCGTTGGTCTCAGCCCAGCAGTCCAGCCTGTTTAGATCCCTTTGAAGGGACTCCTGACCCTCCAACAGATTGACACTTCCACTGTTGAAATAGCTAAATGGACACTTTCCTCTGTTAAAATATCTAGAACTGTATTTTCATTGACACCCTATTGATAGTCTCTTCCACACAGTCCTTTTTCTGACTATTGAATTTGTGATGTTGTCTCAAGTTGATGCTAAGAAGTGACGTATAACACCTCATTCAAAAGGTCATATAATTCCTTCGAGGAGCCTCCCTACTCTTNCCAAGACCTGCCTTTTGTAAACCCATGTTGACTGGGCCTGATCACCCTGTTCTCTTGCATGTGCTTCATGATAGCACTCAAGATCACCTGTTCCATGATTCATAGCCCTGGCATCCTTAACCTGAATAGTAAAGGAAAATATTCTGAACATTAGAGATTGTAGCTTTCTAAGCTAAAGTCACGGTTATATTAGGAATTTTTAGATGGTTCCTTGGAATTGTTTTAAATATGGATTTTCAAAGATATCTAGATGGGAAATCCCTTTAATTCACATGGCAATATTTTAAAAAGTCCCCAGCCATACTAGGTTTCAAACCTTCTGTAGTAGCTTAGGGTTTGGGAATGTTATTTGGCACATGTTTTTGTGGGTATCTAAGTATCTGGACTGCTTCTGGCATTTTCAGAAGCTATTTTCCTGCCAGTTTGAAACTGTTGGTCTTGATAGCAGATTGGAAGAAATTAGTATAGCAAGTGTATTTGCAGTCACTGTTGTTGACTATCATACCCTCAGTGTGGTGACATAGTAACAGTGTCACTATATTCTATTTAAGCTCTTTGCATACTGAGATTTGCCTCTCCTCCAGTATGTGCATCTTCTTTTCCAGACCAGGGAACCTTTCTGCCTGTGTTCTCAGGCCCGCAAGGAGGACAGTGGAACAGGAGGATGAGTCTCTGTATACTTGTAGGTCCATGGCATCGAGTTAAACTACAGGCAAGGCATGTACCACTTAATACTCACAGGTCTTGCAGTTTATGTTAATGCCATGCCCTTTATGGCCAGTATATTGCTCACCAAAGAAGTGTATAGAAGTGGAGGGGAGAGGTGGAAGGAAGAAAAGAGTCTTGCTCATAAATTCTATCAGACCCTGTAGTGCATGTAGATTTCAGTCTTGAATTTGTCAGCAATCATTGTGAGTGATACAGGCATAGTAAAATACAATATTTCTTGAAAAATTTTCTTCACTATTTCTGAATATTTTTTCTGGTATTTCCAGAGAATAAAAGGTTGTGGGTTTTTTTTTTCATTTAAAAATTTTAAAAGGGAAATATATTAGAAATAGCCTTTAAAACAGATACAGGTTTTTATATATCAAAGGCAGACATTAATTCATCATATGTACTTAGACATGAGCATAAAAATTGCTTTATGTGAAGTTCAGCCTTTTGAAATGTTAAAAAATTCAAGCTCATGTGGATTTTTAATCTTGTGATGAACTAAAGGGAAGATGAGAGAAATGTTTTGTTTCACATGGATATAAATATGAAGTCAGACTTACTGGACCATTTTTTTCTGGCCTTGGCCAGCTGAACCTCAAAGAAGGATATCTGAGGTGCTTGAGCATAATGGTTACCCTGTCCTAGTATCTCTTATGGTAAAATACTGCAAGAGGTGAAAAAAACTTCAGTATTTGGCACTTAACATTATATAAAATCCTCCACATATCATTAAGCTCTCATTTTGTCATAGAATTTTTCCTGGAACTCACTGTGAGATTGTACAGCTATACACCATAAGAACCAAATATAAATCTTTTGATTGCATCATTAAAGCTTTACATGTTATCATGCAAAACTAGAAAACTCATCTTCAAAATTTTCTTTTAGCTGGAGAGGTCCAGTGAAATATTTGAGCTCTTTGGACACTTTTTTTTCCTTTTGACATCTTTAGTTTTTCAGCTACTGTCTTGATATTAAAGTGATTCTTTTAAAAAAAACCCAAGCAAATACATAATTTAAAAGAAAATATATATACAATTTAAAAGAAATTGAATTAACTCATTTTCTATCCTGATTTATTTTCTCCTAATGAGCTATTTTGTAATAGCCCAACTGAAAAAAAGGTTTAAAGAATTGCCTCTTGGTAATCATTAACCACAGAGAGTGGAGGTGGGGGGAGTAAATAAGCCCCAATATTTATTACTAGAATAATATATTTTTTCCATAACTAGGAACATCTATCTTTGGACAAAGACACTGTTTTAAGTTTGGTTTTTTTTACTAATAGTATCGCAGAGGTCAATTTTCACATTGAAATCTTATCTTTAGAGCTATAGATGACTCTTAATAATATACTTAAGAAGAAGGTCTTTCACCTTTGACTGTAAACCTTTTTTTTCTTAATAGATTACTTTATACATACTACCTCTTATGCCTTTGGGGTAGGATATTCTATACATAAGACTAGTAGAGAAAAGACCATTTTAAGTGACTTTTAAAAATATCTCTTCCAATACTTTACTAAATCAATCTAATAAAAATCTGCTAGTTCTGCCCAGCTGTTACTTGTGTATGATGGCATCTCCATCTGTTGAGGAACTTAGTGAGCAGTGACAGAGTGCACTGATGCACTGATACTCCTGTTTATTGACAAAATAAACAAAGAAACAATGTTGTATTTTTAATGCAAATATATGCACATGTACACCTTGTCTGCAGAAATGGTTTACATACATATAATTTGAAACATCTGCATACATTACATCAGTGCCTATATTTTGCACAGTATTCCTTGTGTAAAAAAGAGCTTTTGGCCCACAGAATTCACTATGCAAGTAAGCTAGTACTTTGTCTGGGAAGCAGATGGCACTCTTCCTTTCTTTATTATACATATTTTTTTAAAAGTTTAGACTAAGGAACAGTGACAAGAATCAGTAAAGTTTCACTGAAAGGAGAGAGGAGGGACCTAGAGAAATCTAGAATAGACTCAGGAGAAACAAGTCAAAATATTTACTTGAAAGATACGTCTATATTACCTTATTTTTTTGTAACAAGTTAATGAAAAGTTAAAAAATAAGAGCTGTTGTAGTATTTCTTCATGATGAAGTGTAGAGTCAACTGTGAGGTGGAACACCCACAGACAATTTGTAATTATTGTTACTTGAAAATAACAGTTAAAGAAAATCAGATTTTTCAGCATACAATTAGAACATAATTTAATTTAGGGGGAAAGAAAAAACTTTCATTTTTGTCTTTTTCTCTCCAATTAATAAACATGTAGCAATTAATGGTATTTTTTTTTCTCAGAACTAAAAATAACTCAATACTAATGGTTACTTTACTTCTGCAATATTAAAGTAAACAAAGCAGCACGTACTAATATAAATACACTTGTTTAAATTACTTTCATATATACAGCAAAAATGTTAAGAGAAGGAAGAAAAATTAATAGCTGAATAACAACTACAGTTTTCATGCTTTAGAGACCACAGTTGATTTGGGCTAATATCAGAATGACCATTTCTGATTCCTATCTGAATTTCTCCATTTATTTGAATAAATTCTACTTTCTATGATTTATAGATTAATATATTGATAGACACATAGAAAGACAGACATAGGAGAAAGAGATCTGAAGTTATACTTTAAATGGAAATTTGGTATTTATTATACTTCTATGTTATTATTGTGTGTACTGAATTTATCTCATCAGGTTTATTAGCACTCCTGTAAAACTCAGTGACCTCCAGCTCAGCAGAACCATAAATTTACCCATAAATATATTTTTATATACTGTTATTACTAATTTCACTTACAAATTGTTTATTTTTATTTTTCTCTTAAAACATTTCTAAAAATGAAAAGTTAAATATCAGTATAATATTTTTTATACCAAAATAATACTTGGAATACGAAGTGAAAGTCCTGTAGCCTATGATCTTCTTAGATATGGAAACATTAATTAATTCCTTAAGATTTCATTAACACGGCATGGAACACTAAGGGGTTTCTAACTGAAAATGTGCTTGATTTATCAGTGACAGGGCAGAGGGAAAAATGTTGGCTGTTGAAGTTCATTGGGGAGGTCTCTGTAGTTGAAATAATGATTCCAGTGCCCAAGAAGATGTCCAGGTGACTAAATTCCCTTCTTTTTTTTTTTTTTTTCAACTCTCATGAGTGGATACAGTGAAAAGATAAATAATTATTCACAGGGCATAGTGTGCTAACTCTGCAGCAAAGATGCTTTCCTTAGAGTGACACATATTCATGGTACTGGATAATGAAAATCTGCCCCTAGCTACTTTCATGCTTGTGAAGGACTCACAGATCATTCATTCTCTCTGGCCATTGTTGATCACCTGGACTTTGCACTTGGCCCAGGATTTTTGAAGTTCTGTGTCACTAGTCTCACACTTAAATACTATAATATCAGGCAGTTAATCTTCAAGTACTTAACAATCTTTTAAAAATAAACTTTTACACTTATCTTCTAGACATCTCACCAGAAGCAGATTATGCTGCAATTTATTCTGCTGGCCCTAGGTGGGATACCTGCACCATGTGCCCTGAGCAAACACACCTATGTGAGAATGTGAGTGCAGTGTGTCAATGCACACCAAATAATACATTAAAGTGGTTGAACGAGCATTTGCCTCGAAATGTTCATGTTAAAATAGGAAGATGACCATCAACCTGATTAAATAGCTAGGAAATTACTGTAATACTTTTCAAAAAAAAAGGAATTTTTTTTCTGAAAAAAAATATATAAAAGGAACATGAAAATTTCCAATGAGTGATAGAGACCAAAGACTAAGAAAGTGAAGGAAAACTCACAGAATAAACAAACAAACTTACACAAATCAATGAGGAAAAAAAACATAAATAAATATTGTAAAAACTAGTATTTCCAGATCTCTAGCATTATTTTGACCCATTCAACAAAGTCCTGGACGTGAAGGACCTGCATAGGCTTTCTTCTCAAGAAATGGAATACAATGCACAAGGTTCATATAAAGGTGTATAGAGACAAGATACTTTCTCCACAACATGCATAAATTTGGCTCCAGTCTTTCTCCATCATTTCAAGGAATTTAAGGCAATAATTAACATTTCCTATTTCTGTCCTTCATTAATTTTCATATCATAGTTCTTCCATTTCCTCTTCTACATTTTCAATCCTTCTATCTACACTGTAAACCTTTGCAGAACCAGAGTTTCCGCTCAAATACACACATCAATCACATAGATATAAAATTTTGAATAATTTCAAGAAATACATTTTAAAATATTTGACTTTATTCATATTAATATTTTGCCAGTCCCACTGACTTAAAAATAAACTCCAGCAGCAGAATGGAACTGAAAAGTGAATGAATGCTTTGGCCAACTGTGTCTTTTAATAAAAACATGTGTCACTAAACGTGTGAAAATGTTTACATTCTTTTGTTCCTTTGAATACATCTCATTGTATTAAACCATTAGTTAAAGCAAGCACATAAATGCCACACCATATGTCTGTGTCTGTGTGCAAATATGTGCTTCAATGTAAGTAAAAATATGTAATGTACTGGAATTAATTTAACTTAAGCACAACATTGCATTAAAAAAAAACAACAACAAAGAAAATATATTGGTACTGCAGTAGGCAGCGATTTTTAACAATCAGTGGTCAATAAAATCATTGAATAATTTGGATTGAAAGGGATCTCCAGAGGTGTTCTATTTCACTTCCCTGTACTAACAGGAATATTTTCTACTAAATCAGGTTGCTTGAATGCAGTCCAGTGTGACCTTGATTTTATCCAGGATGTCTACCACATCTCTGGGCAACTTGTTCTAGTGTTTCACCACCCTCACTATATATTTCTTCGTTACATATAGTCTGAAACTGCCCTCTTTCAGTTTAAAACCATTGCTCCTCTTCCTGTCACAACAAGCTGTGCTAAAAGATCTGTTCCCATTTTTCTTCTAAGCCCCCTTTAAGAAATAAAAGTATGCAATGAGGTCTCCCCTTCTCTTTTTTGAAGCAGAACAAGCTCTACTCTCTTAGCCTTTCCTCACAGGAGAGGTGCTCCATCCCTCTGATCGTTTTTGTCCTCTGGACCTGCTTCCTACTTGTAGGTGTTGCCTATAACCATAATCTGTCTGTTCTTTCTTGTGGAGGTGGTCATAACATGAGAGGCATTTTTATGACCTTGTATTTGGATATAAATATTAAGTTCCTGTCAGATTCCTTCATGATTTCAGAGATTTTGTGAATGTCATGCTCATGTAGCTATCAAAGCAAGCCAGTTGCAATTTCCTAAGCAATACAGCTCACATTACAAACAGGTGTCTGTTTATTATTGTCATTGTCATTAGGGCATTTAAATAATCTTATCCAAGTTTTTCAAAGTCTTCTACTAAACAGACATTAAAGTAAGTGTCAACAAGCATCTGACATGAACAATTCTCTACGCCTGGGAAGTCTGCTAATTCGGGTTAACTATCACCGACATAGCTCACAGGAAACATTAAGGGGAATAAATGATTTTGTATGATGTGAGATTAAGACATCTCTCTTAGCATAAAAAGACCATCAAGTTGTGTAGGACGTTATTGGAATCATGCAGCAATGTTATGAACCCTCAAGAAAGCTATGATAGAACAATTATTTGGCCTTTTGAATGAGATGTTATACATCACTTCTTAGCATCAATTTGAGAAAACATCAGAAATTAAATGTTCAGAAAAAAGACTGTGGCTATCAATAAGGCATCAATGAAAATTTTGTTCTAGATATTTCAACAGCAGAAAGTGTCCATTTAGCTCTTTCAACAGTGGAAGTGTCGATCTGATGGAGGGTCAGGAGGCTCTGCAAAGAGATCTGAACAGGCTGGACTGCGGGGCTGAGACCAATGGCAGGAGGTTTAACAAGGTCAAATGCCGAGTCCTGCACTTGAGGCACAACAACCCTATGCAGAGCCAGACTGGGAGAAGTCTGACTGGAAAGCTGTCCAGAGGAGGAAGACCTGGGGGTGTTGTTTGACAGCTGACTGAACATGAGCCAGCAGTGGGCCCAGGTGGCCAAGAAGGCCAATGGCACCTTGGCTTGTATCAGAAATGGTGTGACCAGCAGGTCCAGGGGGGTTATTCTCCCTCTGTACTTAGCACTGGTGAGACCGCTCCTTGAATCCTGTGTTCATTTCTGGGCCCCTCACCGCAAGAAGGTTGTTGAGGCTCTGGAGTGAGTCCAGAGAAGAGCAACAAAGCTGGTGAAGGGGCTGGACAACAGGCTTTCACAAGGAGCAGCTGAGAGAGCTGGGGCTGTTTAGCCTGGAGAAGAGGAGGCTGAGGGGAGACCTTATTGCTCTCTACATTTACCTGAAAGGAGGTTGTGGAGAGGAGGGAGCTGGCCTCTTCTCCCAAGTTACACATGACAGGACGAGGGGGATAAGCCTCAAGCCCTGCCTGGGGAGGTTCAGGCTGGACACTAGGAAAAAAATTTTTACCAAAAGGGTCATTGGGCACTGGAACAGGCTGCCCAGGGAGGTGGTTGAGTCACCTTCCCTGGAGGTGTTTAAAGGACGAGTGGATGAGGTGATGAGGGGCATGGCTTAGTGGTTGATAGGAATGTTTGGACTAGATGATTCTGGGGGTGTTTTCCAACCTAATGATTCTGTGATTCTGTGAACACATAGAAGGCAAAAGCCGAACACATATTACATGATGTATAACCGATGACCTAAGTGTGTAGTAGATAAGTGAGTATATATTTAGAGCAATAGGAATAAAATTGTCCTAAATTTTGTTATGGGATAAAGTTCATTGAGTATAGAATTGGATAGGCCCATGAAGTTACGGGACAGTAAAAAGAAAGATATCAACAGCTACATACAGGACTCAAGGAGAAGGAACATTCTAAAATCTTAGACATAAGCAATACTATATGCTTTACTTGTTATAGCTTTTTCCACACAAAATTATTAGCACAGTTTTTGTATTCACCTTTCAGAGAATCAAAAAAAGATGTTTAAAGAAGGGCACCAAAGGCCTGGGTTTGTTTTCTACCTGTATAGGGTTTTTTTTTTTTCTTTCTGCCTTCTCTATTGATTCTGAAGATACATGGAGTATCTTCTGCTATTCACTGTCAAAATAAGTAAAGTTTCAGTTCCACCCCTGTGGGATTTTTTCATGAATTATCATTGTTTCATTATTATTTCAGTGTTATTGTTATGCCTAATCTCACAATAAAGATTCTGAAGACATACAGGCTTTTAGTTAAACCCCCCTGCATTATTCATTACAATTTTAAAACATTAAACACTATAAGGAGCTGGTTTGATTTCTTTTTTTGTTTCACTGGAATATTTCAAGTTATCACTCAATTCGCTGCTTCTCTTTATATATTGATTCTGTTGGATGAGCTGTCCAGTCAATTATTGATAGAATTCTTCATCAAAATGAGGGCAAACTTTGTTTAGGTGCAATCTAGTGGAAGAATTACAGTACGTAGAAGAGATTGCTTTGAGATCAAGAAAAGGCAAAATCTGTGCAGTATATTTATCTAGATAATGAACATGAAACTCTGAGATCACAGTACCACAAGTCTGTTATATCTGAAGTAAGTGGAAATTAGACTGAGTTTGAACCTTATTTAGAACACTTTCATGTTTTGTTTTGTTTTGTTGTTCAGGGATGGGAGGGAACCAACATATCCATGAAAGAAATGGTAATTTGAAACCAGTTATCATTTTATCAGTATTATAGGGATACATTTGTTAAGCTCAAAGTTTTATCACTTTTTTGAATCATTTTTATGTTCATATGAGTATTAGGTAACTTCTGACATTATGAATATATGATGTAGCAAAGCCAAAATTCCACTGGTTTGCTTATACTATTTATTTATTTATCATACAGCATTTAAAAAAATTATATAATATTTTACATTCTGTCCCAGAAAGATCTTTGGCAAAATTTAGATATGATAAAATTTTGTCAGGATGCACAGTCATGATATTACACATTTTGAACCATCTCCACTGGAAATAATTTAAACAAGTATGGTCACTTCCACATGGACTTATAGGCCCACTCTGTGTGAAGTATCATGCAGTGGAGTTCATGACAGTTCCTGTATCTATCTGGTCCTTATGATTAAACAAAACCAGTAGAAAATAATTAATTTTTTTTTAATTTATGCTTCTTTTAACATAATCACACTTAAAAGAAAACCTTCACCTCATTCAGAGACAGATGATGAATCAGGGAGAAATTTACTATTGGAAAAAACAATGTGGCAGGTGTCAGGAACTGGGAAATATCTGAAGTCATCTTCAACTTGCCTTTGTATATGCCATATGTTACCCTCAGTTTGGTCAAGTCATGTGTTTTGCAGAAACCTAATTTTAGATGTGAAAATAGCAATGCAGGAAAAATAGCTCTTCATGTTATGTCATAAGATGTTGTAGCAATGACAAATTTTCAAGCATTACTATTTATAATACCAGAATCAAAAATATCCTGCAAAATCTTCTAGGACCATTAAGATAAAGGGGAGCCTGCTGATGAAGTCCTTTTTCTCCAACTACAGGAGGCATGACACTTGCAGGCTTCTTTCATGTTGAGGGACTTTAATCACCCCAACATCTGCCACAGAAGTAGCATGGCAAGTGCTGTTGGCAAACCAGGTGGTTCCTGGAGTGCATTGAGGGTAACTTCTCAAGCCAGGTGATAAGCAGTCCTACAGAGAGGGCATGAGGAAGGTGACAAAAAAGATCAGAGGGGTAGAACACCTCGCCTGTGAGGGAATGCTGAGAGAGCTGGGGTTGTTCAGCCTAGAGAAGAGAGGGGAGACCTTATTGAGACCTTAAAGGTCTCAAAGGGTGCCTATAAGAAAGATGAGGACAAACTTTTAGCAGGTCCTGATGTATTATGACAAGGGGTAATGGTTTTAAACCGCAGAAGGGCAAATTCAGACTAGAATGAGGAATAAATATTTTTTTGTGAGGGTAGTGAAAANTAATTTATGCTTCTTTTAACATAATCACACTTAAAAGAAAACCTTCACCTCATTCAGAGACAGATGATGAATCAGGGAGAAATTTACTATTGGAAAAAACAATGTGGCAGGTGTCAGGAACTGGGAAATATCTGAAGTCATCTTCAACTTGCCTTTGTATATGCCATATGTTACCCTCAGTTTGGTCAAGTCATGTGTTTTGCAGAAACCTAATTTTAGATGTGAAAATAGCAATGCAGGAAAAATAGCTCTTCATGTTATGTCATAAGATGTTGTAGCAATGACAAATTTTCAAGCATTAC
This sequence comes from Piaya cayana, assembly GCA_013389865.1. Lineage (NCBI taxonomy): Eukaryota > Metazoa > Chordata > Aves > Cuculiformes > Coccyzidae > Piaya > Piaya cayana. The sequence continues at coordinate 20,158 of WAAB01003259.1, read as the reverse complement.
TATTTATAATACCAGAATCAAAAATATCCTGCAAAATCTTCTAGGACCATTAAGATAAAGGGGAGCCTGCTGATGAAGTCCTTTTTCTCCAACTACAGGAGGCATGACACTTGCAGGCTTCTTTCATGCTGAGGGACTTTAATCACCCCAACATCTGCCACAGAAGTAGCATGGCAAGTGCTGTTGGCAAACCAGGTGGTTCCTGGAGTGCATTGAGGGTAACTTCTCAAGCCAGGTGATAAGCAGTCCTACAGAGAGGGCATGAGGAAGGTGACAAAAAAGATCAGAGGGGTAGAACACCTCGCCTGTGAGGGAATGCTGAGAGAGCTGGGGTTGTTCAGCCTAGAGAAGAGAGGGGAGACCTTATTGAGACCTTAAAGGTCTCAAAGGGTGCCTATAAGAAAGATGAGGACAAACTTTTAGCAGGTCCTGATGTATTATGACAAGGGGTAATGGTTTTAAACCGCAGAAGGGCAAATTCAGACTAGAATGAGGAATAAATTTTTTATAGTGAGGGTAGTGAAACACTGGTTACCCAGATATGTGGTAGACATCCCCCCATTCCTGGAAACATCCGAAGTCAGGTTAAACAGAGCTCCAAGCAACCTGATCTAGTTGAAGATATCCCTATTTACTACAGGGAGGTTGGAAAAGATGACCTCTGGAGGTCCCTTGCAACCCAAACTCTTCTATGATTTTATGATTTCTGTGAATTTTATGATTCTATGAATTCTGTGAGAATTTTCTAGTATCAAATGTGTTAGCTGTAAATTGACCTTAAAAAATAATATTCTTATGACTGTTCTCTGTTTTCAAGACCACTAAAGGGAAAGATATTTTCTGCTTTTTCTCAGATGCTGTTATTATGAAAAAGACAGTCTGTTAGTGACAATAGTGTCTAATAATATAGCCTAACAACTATAAAGTAGCAATAGAAAAAAGTCTAACTTTTATGCGCATAGTAATTTTCTGTAAACAAAATTTCATGAGCATTTAAGTATCACTATATGAAGTTTTACAAAATTAGTTTCTACAGCAATGGGAGTACCAAAACCCTGAAAGTTAACAGCAAATTCTGTACAATGTGCTTTTATGCTATAAATAATTTTAGTACTGGAATCAATACACATCTGATGTTAACAATGGTTACTTTAAATCCTCTTGGAAGAAAGATATATTCTTCCACTTAAACTTTTCTCATATCTTATTTATAGCTGAGGAACAATTTGTATATTTCAAAATGGTCTAGACCTACTTATATACACAACACTACCATCATGAGAGACAAAGCTGAATTAAGTGCAGGCATTTCAATAACAGGTATGTTTTAGGGAGGAAAACCCACAAAACTCCCATAGAGGTTACATGTGCATAAACATTTATGGATGTGTATACAAATTCAAGAAAACATTCATGAAAACTGCTGAACTCACAACCTTAGTTGCTCAAATACCCCATTTCTTAACATATTGATAAAGATTAGTTCTAAAATTACTCTGTAAGTTTCTACAGGTTTTCATGTTGTAGAGGAAATATTTTCAGTTGTGAAAAAAACCACATTTAAATTCCTGTTATGTATACAGGACGTTTACTTGGAGGTCGGTAAGCAGCTTGACTACTGGTCTTCAGCAGAGATGGCAACTAATGCAACTTACAAAGACAAGCTCATGTTAGGACTTAATGTGTTTTATCGCTGCAGAATATTCTGTCATGCCTAAGACTCATTCATTGAAGAAAAGATGTTTTTTCCAGTGATTTCAGTAGACCTAGGATCAGATCCCAGAATTGAAACTCATAAACCACAAAAACCCAATACTTTTTTATATTGATTCTGCTTGACAACATAGATCAAGAACAGCTTTAACTCTCATAAGAGCAACTTCTAAATAGAGTCCTATCTCCTTTATATCTTAGCCAACTGGCTTACATTTGCTATTCTGAAATTCATATTGTAATCGATAGGAACACATTCATTGAATATATAAAGTTAACATTTTCACACTCTCAAAGAATGCTATTAGAGAGAATTCTCATGTGCTTCAGCATTCGCTTTAAACCAGCACATTTAAAACCTGAATATTTCTCAAATCCTAGTAAGACCTATTTTACCTTACCAGAGTTCTCTAGGCTACCTCTGTCAGCAGCAGAATAAAGCAGGCACTTTCAAAAAGGAATTTATCCCTTTGTATTTATACAATCTATTAAGCTGTCAAAGACAAATGGAACAAACTGTCTCAGGGGCACTTCTTTCTATCCATTGGTTGTAGAAGGAATGTGGACAAATCTAGCCTAGTCTATTTTTAGGTGACTAATTCGAGATTTAAATTTATACCACTGCTCTATACACTTTATAATGCTCTTTCCATTCTCTGCACTCTTGCAGAAACTATTTCCACCCTCCATTAGCTTTTTGTAGCACAGTTTTTCTTCTTCCATCTCTTCTACCTTCAACAACCTTTTAGTGAATCTTCACCTGACTAACTTTCCAATTCATTTTAAATCTCTCATATAAAAAAAATAAATAACATTCTTCTTTTTCCTCCTAATTTTTCACAGCTTCTCCAAGTAGAATGAACTCAGGAGCTGAAAGACAAGTATGGCAATGCATTTATTTCCTTTTGAATCATTTTAACAATTCGTGCTTTTATTCCATTCCATGCTTGTGCTGTGAGAAACTGCACAGGAGAAAAAGCTTACCTGCTACACACTGACTATCCAAGACAAAATCTTTTTCAATGATAAATATTTATTATGTTCATTTTTTAATAATTTTTAAATAACTGTATAGTAGTTCTGAAGAGTCAGCTGAAGTCCTGAAGGTTATTTAAGTATATTTCAATGTCACTAGCATACAAGATTAGAATAAGTAATAAACCCTGGTAATAGTAAAAACAAGAATAAGAATTATGCTACTTTATCTGTGGTGGTCTAAAGCTGCAAGTGCTATGATAACATTATAATGCAGAAATTAATTATATTTGTAATATATCCTCACCTGCAGTCAAGTAGCACTGCTGAGTAAACTGTAGTAGGGTTTGGGTTTTTGTTGTTATCTTTTGTGCCATGTAAATCAAGTAAAAAATGATAGTTTTATGTCTCCACAAGCTTCTCTAAGAGCTTCTAAGGATTCTTAATGATTAATTACTTCTGTCTGCTTCATACTGACAAGAGGTTATAGGAATACCATGTAAAACATGAATAGCTGAATCTTCTCTACTGTCATCAAAATAAATTATTTCCTCCTGTCTGCATAAGACTTTTTCAAATGGTTTGTGTACCAACCTACTACAATGAATATTTCCATAGAAATAAAAACAGGCTTACAATGTTTACTCAGAAAAAGATACGTCTTATCCAGTGATGATACTGGGGTGAATATTTAAAGATCATGAGTGCTTTCTGTCGATGCATATCACACTGTTGCGAATGGATTGTTACCCAGTTTTGCAGGTGGCAGGATATGAGACAGAAAGGAAAGTAAGACTGAGATATTTAGGAATTCTCTCCCTTTTAGCCCTCCTAAAACTATGTACCTTGTTTCCACTATTTGTTTATTCTTCCACCACATCGAAAATGATCAGTGGAAAAAGACAGATGTTCTATATTTCTATTGCTGTCTCCATTAAAAATATCATATAATGGACTGCAGTGAAGATCTTTTTCTGTTTACAAGGGAGAATCTAAAGAAGGATGTTAATCTGAACCTTAACATCAGAGAAATCATGTGAGTAGTTCATAAAGACTTTTATTGTGACTATGGTCTTACTATTCTTAGCGGGTAATTTACAATTTTTCTTTAACCTAAGCAACTGTCATGGCTTGTTTGAATGACTAAAAATTGAGTTAGATGGTATTGTCAACTGAGGTCTGCAAGGATAAGTTGACTGCATGGTGGAATAATACTTTTTAAGTTTTGCTTCCCTCATCATGTATAGAGAGAAATCACTTCTGTATATAGCACACTTTCTTCTCAAGCTTCATGGTTTATTTCACCAGATTCTCTAAAAGAGAATGTGTCTTATATTTCAGATGATTTTAAAATAAACAGCCATGGAAAAATGTCAATTGGAAAACTCAGTTATCAAGTTTTGAATGTGTTATAGTAGAATATCTTTCACAAAATTTCACATCAGTTAAATAAACTGATTCTTCTGTAGTTCTTACCCTTTGGGAAATGCAAAATTATTACTCTGAGATGAAGACAAATTGGTAAAATGAGAACACTTGAGGGACAAAGATGGAAGGGAATAGAAAAAGACACAGCGGAAGTTTAGGAAGGATTTACAAAGCATGTTCATTTTTGCTGGTATAGAGCTAGTTTTCCTCATAGCAGTTAGTATGGGGCTATATTTTTGATATGTGCTGAATATCAACAGTATTGATAATTAAGGGATGTTTTAGTTACTGCTGAGCAGTGCTTACACAGAGTCAAGGCCTTTCCTGTCTCTCACACTGCCCCATCACTGAGAAGGCAGGAGTTGAGAGGGGATACAGCCAGGGCAGATGACCCCAGCTAAGAATAATCCACACCACATGACATAATGCTCAGCATCTATAGCTGAGTGAATTGAACTCTGTGGTTTGCTTTGCTTGCATGCATGGCTCATGCTTTATTTATTAAACTGTCTGTACTTCAACCCACAAGTTTTCTTACTGTTACTGTTCTGATATTCTCCCCCATTCCAGCAGGAAGGAAGGGAGAATGTGTTGATGTGGTGCTTAGTTGCCAACTAGTGTTAAACCACAACATAAAAGAAGAAATAAAATAAAAACAATGAACAAGAGCAATACTAAGGCAATATCACCAACATTTTGTCTGGAGATAGAGGATATCGGTCACCTTGTTTAGGCCTGGCTCACTCACTCACTCAGTTACATCAGAGTAATAGAGTCAGAGGCAGGTTCTGAGATGGTTTTTCTCATTGGAAACATGTAAGCCAGTTTCTCTTGAATGGCTCTATTAACATAACAAGTTGATGGCCTGAATATCCAGCGTTAGTTTGAGAAAATTCAGGCTTTAAATTCAAACAATGGTGTTTCACTCCTGCAAGTAAATGCATGCTGGGAATGATTATATTTATAAATTGAGCAGAATTTGGCCTTTAGTATGACACTGCGATAGAAAAGACTAGTTAGTGAAAAGATAATGCAGAATCTGTGGGATTTTAAGGCACACATTTTTCTACTCAATTTTCTTCAGATTGGCCTGATATTAAAATCTCTGCCTATTAGAAATGTCAGCTTTTTGCCCTACATTGTACAGCAGAGCTGTGAAGAAACAGAGATCCTGCCAAGAGATTCAGGCTAAATTATTTTGGATCCTAACTCATCAGGAAGCTTCTGTTCCGAAACGCTCCATGGAGCTGGCAGGACAACTTGCACCACCAAATCAATAAACTGTTAGAGTTGGTTTTAAATGAAAACTATTAACATTACAAAAAATACAGGGACATGGGGAATTAAAAAAAATGTAGTGGAAAAAAATTAGACAAACAAAGTAATGCAATGTAAAAACCTGAAAGAAAATCAAAACCACTCAGTTTAATTCTGGAAAAATATCAAAATGACATGAATAAAATTTTAAAAGTCCTGACAACTGTGAGGAGTGTGAATGCATAAAATAGGAGGAAATATGGGACACTGACAAAGTTGTTTTTAAAACTAGGAATGTTATCGAGATTGTATGAGAGCAGTTTACATCTGTTTCTACAAATGCTAATATTTGCTTTATAAATTAAAAGTTAGCTGGGTTGTCATGGCTACTGCCCCACAGATAGAACACACCAAAAGTGGTATCAGCTTTTACTTTTTGAAATTTTTTGTGTTACAAAATGTAAGACGCAGAGGAAATACTATTTCTAATATTCTGCTTTTTATCTGACAACATGTGTTGTACTCTTGCTATCCTGAGAAATCAAAGGCAGGGAGTTAACATTTCAGTCCCCTCATAATATATATTGAAGGGGGTCCAGAGCAGGGCCATGAAGATGACCAGAGCACTGGAGCACTACTCGTATCAAGACAGGCTAAGAGACTTTAGGTTGTTCAGTCTGGAGAAAAGTAGGCTCCAGGGAGTTCTAATAGCAGCCTTTCCTAAAGTAACTAAAGGGGACCTACAAGAAACCTGGAGAGGGTCTTTTTGCAAGGGCATGTAGTGATGGGAAAAAAGGTAATGGCTTTAAATTGAAAGAAGGTAGATTTGGATTACAAAGGTCTTTACTTTAAAAAGGTCTTTAATATAAGGGTAGTAAGGTACTGGAATTTATTTCTGAGAAAAGTGAGTGGCCCATCCTGGAAATGTTGAAGGGCAAGCTGGATGGTGCTTTGAGCAACTGGGTCTAGATGAAGGAATCTCTGCCTATGGTAAGGGGAATGGAACTGGGTGACCTTTGAGGTCTCTTCCAACATAATCATCCTGATTCTATGATTAGCACATTTAGGTATGTGACTCATTCTTGGTGTTTATTTGGAAAATGTATGAGGGGAAAAATATACTTTTATTCACTTAATAATGAAAATATCAACTTTAATGGCATAAGAATAATCTTTCTGCAGCTTTTCCAAGACATACATTTTTAAGGATGTTCATATTCCTGGGAGTTTCCTATGTGAAGTTTTCCCTTCTATTCAAAGGATAAGGTGTTCCTTAAAGATTTTTTAAAACTCAGTTCTATTCTGCTACCTGGAGAAGGATTCTCAGGCAACACCTTTTTGTTTGTCTCGGTGACTGTAACTGAAAAAGATGAGAGGAATTTATAACGCAACATGGGAATGTTGTAATGGGGTATTTTATTATCAAGTAAAGGGGCCGGATCTCAGTAGAATAATCACTCAACAAAATTAAAAACATATTTTAAACAGAAAAAAAATTCATTCCAGTTTTATACTTGTTTTCTAGTAATAATGGTCATTCATATTTCTAAAATTACTTTTCTTATAAGACACAGTTGATCCCAGATAAGGTACTAAGCAATTCATCTCATAAAATTTGACAAGGGCAAGTGCCAGATTTTGTACCTGGGACACAGCAACCCTGAATGTACATAGGGGCTGGGGAGTGGGAAGCTGGAGAGTAGCCTGATGGAAAGGGATCTAGGGGTTCTGATCAATGGCAAGTTATACATGAACCAGCTGCATGCCCTGGCAAACAAGAGGTCCAACCATCTCCTGGGGTGCATCAAGCATGGTGTTATTATCCAATCAAGGGAGGTGATTGTCCTTCTCTACTCTGCACTGGTATGGTTCCACCTTGAGTACTGTGTCCAGTTTTGAGGACCATAGTATGAGAAGGATATTAAGTTACTGGACAGTGTCCAGAGCAGGGTCATAAAGTTGATGGAAAGTTTAGCAAGGAAGCTGTATGAGAAGCAAATAAAATCACTTGGTTTGTTCAGTCTGGAGAAGAAGAGACTGAGAGGAGATTTCATTGTGGTCTGCAGATTTCCTCACAAGGGGAGAAGCAGGAGCAGGCTCTAATCTTTTGTCTCTGGTAACCAATGCTAGGACCCAAGGAAATGGGAGGAAGATGTGCCAGGAAACAGTAGGAAGATGTGCCAGGGGAGGTTTAGGTTGGATATTAGGAAAAGGCTCTTCACTCAGAGGATGGTGGAGTACTGGATCAGGATCTCCAGGGAAGTAGTCATGCAGGGACATGGAGGAACAGGAGTTGCACTCAATGATGCTTGTGGATCCTTTCCAACTCATAACATTCTATGATTCTATGATTGGTGTGGTTTCTCATCATACCCCTGGAATATTTCTAATCTCATAACACATTTGAGTTTTTGCCTTCTAAGTGCTGTTTGGTTTAGATTTGTTCTAAAAAGATGACTACTACATCAATTTTCATTGAATCTGTCTAAAAAAGAATGAAATCAACCAGCACCGGGCTATCACTAACAGGGTAAATAATTATTTAAATATTCTTAATTTGCTAGTGATTGCCATTCCTGTGGTGAACAGAAAGAATTTATTGGATTTCTACACTTTTTTCTTTGTGATCATGAGGATTCAAAAATAGATTTCACTCCATAGTAGAGAAGTTTCAATGTCACCATCTAGTGAAAGACACTCCTGGATCAGATAGCAGATGCTCACTCTGATAGTAATTTTATTGTAGGTGAGTTAATTACTTACTAAGGGCTTATGAGTCTTCAGTTTGTACGTTTAGCAGATTTCTGTTAGTCAGATGTTTTAAAATTGTATTTACCGTGGGTGAGGATAAAATGCAAGCTTTTATTTGTAATATCCAGAACAGTCAATCCAGCTGCAAGCTTTTGTAAATCTCATAGAAAATCTTGAGAAAAGCTGAACTTCACAGTATGTATCAATTTGTATGTTAAAAAACCCCAACCTTAATATAAACTAACAGACATGTTTATTATACGCAGGATATTAGTAATACTTGATTAATACCACACTTTGTAGCAATCAGCCACTCTGGAGTGACTCATTCCCAGCCAATTTGTTTTGCATATTATGACAGCAATTGTATTTCTCCAGACAGCAGTATTTTTATGCATCTTGCAGACTATTTGCATCAGAAGCAGTCTCTACCCTCCCACTATTTCAAGCATGTCTGAGAGAAGGCCCCAGGAATTAGATGCCAGCTGGCTGGATGCCGTATTTAACTTAAGTATATTTTAATGAAACTATAGGAAGAAGTTATATTCCAGAGCCAGTTGGCTGCTGCAGCTACAAAAACTTTAGTTTTTAAGCAAGTATTGTTAGGACCAGCAAATAAGTATTTACAGCCTTCCATAAGTTGTCCCATTGGCTCATAATGAAAAACACTATGTTTGGAAGAGTCTGCCAAATCAATTTATAAAACAGACTGTGCAGCTTGGATTCATGATGTATCTAATGGTGTATCTAATTCAAGCTGTTATTTGTAATTATAGTTTAGTTGTCAGAAATCATAAAATTTTGAAACAATTCTTTTTACCTATGAAAAATATTCTTTAGAACAAATGTCTGAAATTCAATCTCCCTTATTTAGTGTCTTTCCTTCCCTACCATCCATAAGTTTACATTGAGATATAGTTAAAAATTATGTAACAGATTAAATTACAATTTAATTTCACAATATGAACTATTCTGTATAAAATGTCAATATTAAACAGTATTTTCCTCTATGCACTTCCAATTCCACTATTTCTTTTGGTTTTGTATCTCAGGGGGAAAAAAGTTAAGAAAAAAACCAAAATAACACCCCCCCAAAAAAACCTGTTCTTTGATTTTCCATCTTCCAAATATTTTGAGAACCCTCTAATGCAATAAAAATAATCTGTTATGATGTTACATAAGAAATAATTTCTCTTGTGTTGATCTTAAAGTGTAAATCCTGTATTCCAAATAAAGAGGTTTATTTATATATAAGTTTTATTGAAATTGGTTACTTTCATGGAACAACACAATTTTCTCTTTTATCATAAGATACAGTTCCTTTAAAAAGAGAATAGCCTCACTTTGTGATCCAACAGAACAGATGACAATAAATGCAATGTCCTTATTTAAAGAAATGGAACATTTCACACAATTAGTAACTGTAGTCAACATTATTAGCTGTAACTTGTAAGCCCTCCTGCCTGAAAGGTTATAGTAAAGGGTAATAGAACTGGTATTTTTTCTCCTTTCAGTAACTCTAATATTTTGAAATGTTCTGTGAAAGTGGAATTAAAGAGTATGAATAAAATCTAAAAATACTTAAGACATAAGACATAAAAATATAAGAGAAAATATTTATGGTAATGTTCTGACGAATTTTAAAATGTTAAATGTATGGTAAACATTAAAATACATTACATGTTGAATCACCTAAAGGAATTTTTGTCAGTACCCAGATAATCCTATGCTGTTGTGCCTTTTTACCAGAAAATGTTTAACATATGCATATACTAAATGAAACAACTGATAGTTTTTAAGATTTTAAAGCAAAATATTTTCCCTAAAGAGAGATATAATATTATGTTGTTTCTAATACAAGAATTTAAATTTTAATGAGATCTTAATGTGATAATAGTATTTTTTTTCAAGTGATACATCTTTTCTAAATAGCTGAGTGGTTGGCATGTAATATCTTAGCACTTATCACCTATCCATTTTGGGTTTTTTGTGTTTGTTTTCTAAATTTCAACATTATTTTTCAATTTCTGTGTTGTTGTTAGTATTTTTCCCTTCTCCCTAGATCATGATGAAAAGTTAAGATTCATATGACAACTGTTTTCACATCTATTATAGGTAGGAATGGTGACACAGTCACAGTCACAGCTAGTTCTCATCCACTGAGGCAAACAGCTGCAGTGGTTTAAAAATTTGTCATTCCCTTACTGGCTACCTTGCCTCTTTGTGCAAAGCCCCACTGTCTCAATTCAATCTGTTGGGAGCAAAGAACTGTCTGAGCCACAGCATCTCCATTTTGCCAAACAGGGATCCCTTAGGAAGTTACCTCCTCAGGTGGTTATTTCAGTGGCTGAACTAGGAAAGGTTGGGAGGTCTAGTTTTGTCACTTCTTAACCTATTGCACACAGATTTTCCAGATCTTGTCTGTCAATGGAGCCTTGTCTGATGTTGGTGTTCGAATAGCCCAAATGTTTTGCCTCAGCTCAGCTATATAAAGTGCAGTCCATGAAGGAAGAAGAATGACTTCCTTTTAAATTCAAGAGAACCACTGTGCTGAGTTCTATAAATACTCATTTTCTTTTCACTTTGTTCTTTACTTTCTTTACAGAAATGAAGTGTTGATTTGTTATCCACAGTAATTATTGTATTGTTCCTGCTGATGAAACAGGGTTGACAGTTTATTCTGAATCAAGCTAATGAAATTACAGTATAGCTATGCCTAGCATGATACTGGAATAAAAAAAAGGGTCTCCTCTCTGGCAAGACTATATTATAACAACAGTCATCACAGAATCACTAGGTTGGAAAAGACCCACAGGATCATCAAGTCCAACCATAATAAAGTGGAAGGTCTATGATTTAGCTTTATTGTAACAAACTCATTCCCCAACTTATATTTTAATGCAGCTTATATCAGATGTGAAAGAAAACTTGTACCACTAACTTGAAATACCATACAATAAAATGTCTGTATTGTACATATATTACACTACAATGCCTGTTTTTCACTGTTCTTTTAAGAACTGCTTAATGTTTTGTAGTCCTCAGCATGGACAATTATTTCACCTCTAATGAAATAGTTATGTTCTCACATAAAGATTAACTAAAGCTTTCTAGAATGCTGGCACAATCATGAGTGTAGATCTGTTAACCTCCCAGCTGATTGTACAATTAATGATTTAGATATTAACAGTAAACATTTCAAACTTGGGATGTGGTTAGTACTCAGAAAACCCAGAGAAACTGTCACTAGTTTGAAGTTTCTTTTACCATACTGTTTTTAGTAAATGTAGTTTCTCTGTTGTCAGTAGACAGATGTTTCTGCCTCTATTATTGTAGGCTTTGACTCTTGATATATCCAAGAACCTCGGCCTGTGAATGGACTTCTTAGCATCATAGGAAATAAAAATAAATTTAAACTTACACATTGTTTGAAGGAGCTAGATGATCTGTAGGCCTAATTTGCCAGAAAAATACAGATAAATACATCTTTGAGGTAAGAGAGAATATTAGAATATACAGAAATACATGCTATCTACAGTCACATTCTGCTCAGTACTATCATCTACTCTATCATGCTGCTTTTCAGCAATGAGGGAGACTTCCATGGAAAAATGAAGCAGAATGGCAATCCTTACTCAGTAAGAATTAAATAAAAAATTCAGAATCCTAACCTGAAATGTGACTGACTGCCCTGTACTTGACAGGTAAAATCTGAAAGCCATGATTTTGATTATGCATTTTCTGATTTGCATGGTTACTAAGGCCTGAAAAACCTCCACAAAGTTTTTACCATTATTCTTATTATTATTCTCATAGAAAAAAGTTTTCCAAAAGGGTATAATCCACTTAGGTTCACTAAACAAATCATACTGATCTGCCTATATGTCAATAAATATGCAGGCTAAACATTGAGAGTAAAACCTATTTTTACCTCGGTAAATAATACCTTGGGGTAAAAAGGAAAGCAGGTATATCACCATGTCTTCCTCCTGGCTAGGATCCTGTGCTTTTAAGTGAAAATTATTATAAGCCAAATTATTTTCTGTGGCTCCAGTTGTACTTATTCATATAAGGGCAGCTTACAGGACACTGCAGCTTAAAGCACGCTAGAGATAGCCACTATGAAAAGCCCCTGATCAAAGGGATTTGGTATCCTCCACCCACCAGCATGTAAGCAGGGACTTAAAGGAAAGTATTGAATGGAAGCTAGTCCACAAATGGGGCATAAAATGAACCCACTTCTTGCCCACACCTTCCCAGGTGACTCTCCACAAGAGATAAGAGGCTCTAGCTGTGGAGGACTAACCAGAGAACAACATGCGTGACAAAATTTGTCTACATCAGAGGAGGAGCCAAGGCCAGAACAATACACCTCCATATTACTACAACTGCTATGAGGAAGAAAAGATGAATCACAGTTGTAGGAAACTCCCTGTTGAAGGGAACAGAGGGTCTTATATGTTAAGCTGACCCTACTTGTAGGGAATTTTGCTGCCTCCCAGGAGCCTGGCTTAGGGATAACACAAGGAAACTCCCCAGTCTGATACAGCCCTCAGTCTACTATTCCTCCACTTGGATGGTGATGAAGCTGTAGTACACAGCCCAAAGGTGATTAAAAGGCACTTCATGGCCTTGGGAAGGCAAGTGAGGGAATCTGGAACCCAGATGATTTTTTTCCTCCCTCCTTACAGTTGTAGGCAGTGACACTGGAAGGATCGGACAGGCCCATCCTATTAATGATTCTATGTCTGGTGTCACCATAATAACTGGGTTTATTGACAGTCAGATGCCCCACATGTTACCAGTTTTACAGGTATCAGATGGGAGCCACTTTCCTCAAATGAGGAGGAGGGTGGGAGGAGGGTCTTTGCTCAGGACCTTGCAGGGCTAGTTGACAGAGTTTTAAACTAGATGTGAAGGGGGAGGGGGATAATATCAGGCTAGCCAATAACAAGCTGAGGGAGCACACACAATGGTTGGAGGAATGGAGTGCTGCCATGGGCCCTCCATCTGCTGCCTCAGGGCATTCTGGGAATGCTGTGGCACAGCTGAGGTGTTGCCAAGATGGACTGAGGGCTCCTGAGGTAGTAGGAGTGAGCAAGGAAACTTCCACAGAACACTTTAGGGAAATAAGGGGTATTCCACTAAGAAGGCAATGCTCCCAACAGCCCAGCTGAAGTGCCTCTATACAAACACACAAAGCCTGGGCAACAAAAACAAGAATCTGGAAGCTACTGTGCTGCTAGAAAGCTATAATCTGATTGCCATTACTGAAAAGTTGGTGAGACAAATTCCCTGACTGGAGTGTGGCTATCAATGGCTACAGGATGTTCAAAAAGAACAGACTGGGAAGAAAAGGTGAAGGCATTGCCCTCTATATCAGAAAATGGATAGAGTGTGAAGAGCTGTCTTTGAAAAATAGCCAAAAACAGGAAGAAAACTTGTGGGTGAGAATAAAAGACTAAGGTAACAAAAGAAACCTTGAGGCTAGTGTATACTCTAGGCCACCTGATCAAGGATAGCCTACAGATGAAGACTCCTTCCTCTAGCAAAAGGGGACTTCAGCCTGATATCTGCTGGAAAAGTAACACGGCAAGCTTCAGGCAATCCAGGAGAATCCTAGTGTGTATAGAAAATAATTTCTTAACCCAGGTAATAGACACCTTGGCCTGAGGGGATGCAATACTGGACCTAATGTCACCAATGCAACTGAGTCTGGGAACCACTGACCTGTCAGCCTCACCTCTGTTCCTAGGGAGATCATGAAACACATCCTCCTAGAAGTGATGATAAAGCACATGGAAGACAGAGAAGTGATTCAAGACAGTCAGCGTGGTTTCACCAAGGGCAAGTCCTGCCTGACCAAGCCGGTCGCTTTCTACAATGGGGTAGCCACATCAGGGCACATGGGAAAACCAATGGATAATAATTTATATGGACTCGTGTAAAGCCTTAGAAATGGTCCCCCACAACATCCTTCTCTCTAAAATGGAGAGATATGGATTTGATGGGTGGACTTTTTGGTGGATAAGGAATTGGTTGGAGGGTCATATTCAAGGAGTACTTGTCAATGGCTTGATGTCCAGATAGGGATCCCTGACAAGTGGTATCCCTCAGGGGTCCATAATGGGACCAGCGATGTTTAATATTTTCATTAACAATATAGACAGCGAGATCGAGTGTACCCTCAGCAGGTTTGCAGATGACGCCAAACTGAATGGTGCTGTTGTCACACCAGAAGGATGGGATATCATCTATAGGGGCCTGGGCAAACTGGAGAAGTGGGCCTGTGCAAACTTCATGAGGCTCAACAAGGCCAAGTGCAAGGTCCTACACTTGGGTCAAGGCAATCCTCAGTTTTGATACAGGTTGATGGATTACATGGTTGAGAGCAGACCTGTGGAGAAGGACTTAGGACTGCTCATTGATGAGTAGCTCAACATGATCCAGCAATATGCTTACAGCCCAGAAGGCCAATTGTATCCAGGGATGTATTAAAAAAAGCATGTCCTGCAGGTCGACAGAGGTGATTCTGCCTCTCTGCTCTACTCTCGTGAAAACCTACTTGGAGCGTTCTGTCCAGTTCTGGAATCCTGAACATAAGAAGGATATGGAACTGTTGGAACGGGTCCAGAAGAGGGTTGCAAAGATGATCAGAGAGCTGGAGCACCTCCCATACAAGGACAGGCTGAGAGTTGGGGTTGTTCAGCATAATGAAGTCTCCAAGGAGACCTTATAGAGTACTTGAATGGAGACTATAAGAAAGCTGGGGAGAGGCTTTTTACAAAGTCGTGTAGTGATATGAAGAGGGGCAATGGTTTGTGTTGGAAAGGGGGAGACTTAGACTAGACTTTAAGAATACATTCTTCATTAGACACCGGAACAGGTTTCCCAGGAAAGTTGTGGGTGCCCTTCCCTAGAAGTGTTCAAGGCCAGGTTGGATGGGGCCTTGGGCAGCCTGATCTAGTGGGACATGTCCCTGCCTCTTGCAGAGGGGATGGAACTAGATGATCATTAAGGTCCCTTCCAACCCAAACAGTTCTGATTCCTCAATCCTATAGGAATATTTGAAGGAAAACTTATGTACCCACCACTGAATCTCTTTGGCATATATAAATTATGTTCAATGCAATTTATATGTAAAAAAAAATCAGTGTAATGGGCATACCAGTGCTGATTTCCAAACTACATGAATTAACTTAAATTGTAAAGCTTCCTCAGTATAAATTATCCATAAATATATATGTATAATTTACTGTCACTGCTTAGTTAAATGTTCCCAGGAACATTCTGAAACCACGACATTCAACAGGTAATCAATACATTCTTTGTATCTCATGATTTACAAGATCTGTTTTAAAAGCAAACCTTTCTAGTTGATATACAAATAATAAATGCAATCTGGGGATAGTTTCCAATGGATTTTTCAAGTTTATCCATCTAGTTGGAATATTTAAAGGCAAATCACTTGACAAACATTTCCTCTCAAATACAGTTAGGAAAACATTTTTAAAAAGCATTGCAACTTTTTACAGTCAAAGAGCAAATTGTTAAGCATGCAATAAACCCTTAAAATTGCTATCATAAAAGCCTTAAAACAGGGAAAAAAAACCCAAACCTGAAGACATTTAAAACCAAGTTAAACAAGTTGCAATTCTGTCTTGAAGAGTTAATATCTCAATAAATTACTATCAGATGCCAAGTTTTAGTGACAGATTCATAGCAAATAGAAGAAAGAAAAGCTTTAGGAGGTCTTCAGAAGTCAGTTAATGGAAATCTTTGCTGCAGGTAAATGGTTTAGTACAAAAGAATAGCAAATGCTCCTCAACACAAACCAATTAGAAATAAAAATCCACACAGCAAAAATACCTGATTTTCTATAAAATATGATACTTAAACTGTTCCATAAATGATGTACTAAATGCTGCTAAACTGAGAAAAATATTCTTGTAATAATGAGCAAAATTTCAAACTTTTAGATGAAGAACTTTGAGATGATACAGGCTGAAATAAGATACCACTTCAGTCATTCTTGTTCATCCACACATACAATTGAATCTACAAGTGATACTGTAAAATACACACTAGGATGAAAACATTCTTCTAATTTCCTATACACTAAACTTGTTAATTTGTGTTTCTGTTCAACCAGAACACTTGTATGTCCTTTCACATTTAAATATTAAGCAGTGATTAAACACAGAGGAGATGGATTTAAGAGAGGAAATAAAGGCAAAGTGCCCTGAAGAATCAATGCATGGATTTGGAGATATGGATTGATCTCTTCTAAGAGTTGGCTTGTATTTTAGCACAATTGAAGAAACAATTCATAAAAAACTTAAGTAAAGCTGTAAAGATCAAATAGTTATAGTAACATGAGGAACAATGCGAAAACCCCCATTTCAATGTATAGGCATGGAAAGACATGAAAGTAGAAACATAAAATCATAGAATCACCAGGCTGGAAGAGACCCACCAGATCAGTGAGTCCAACCATTCCCACCAATCTCTAAACCATGCTCCTCAGTACCTCATACGTCCATACCTTAAACACCTCCAGGGAAGGCGAGTCAACCACCTCCCTGGGCAGGCCATTCCAGTGCCTAACGATGCTTTCTGTGAAGAATGTTTTCCTTATGTCCAGCCTGAACCTCCCCGGTGAAGC
>WAAB01003258.1:148990-229053 GCA_013389865.1 Piaya cayana | reverse complement strand
ACAAAGAGGGCTACCCCACCTTTAGATATTGAAAAGTAGGGTAGAGAGGTAAATTGGAGCTAACTTTGGCCCAGAAGAAAACTAGTCAACCAGGAAAGCACTTAGGGAGATTAATTTCTTGCCACGGTACAAGAGATACTGGTGCAGCCCCCCCCCCCCCGTTTAGATGCTGCCACAGTTAGAATGCAGAAATACATCAATGCTGCCCACCATGATTTGGCAGCATGTGACAGACACCTCTACTAATCTCAAATATAAAAATATCAATGCGTTGAATTGCCACCAAAGACTGGTAGAAAACTTCTAAAGATATCTTGACCCCACTGAAAAGTCAAAATAGTCTGCTTTTTGCTGATTCAGACAGTTTCTCTGTAAGGAAGCAAAGTAGTACTGAAACAATGTGAGATGTGACATCTTCCTGCTCTCATTAGCTTTTACCATTGTTCTTCAATTGTTCTACAATTTATGTTCCATTGTAAAATAAATCTTAGTTTTGAGTCTGATATAGGAAGCAGGCTGGGATCCTTTCAATTTTTTTTCTCATTATAGACTACATTGCAACCAGAGTTTTTACCTTTCTTCTTTGCCTGCCGAAGAAATTCAGCTCTTTATGAATATTCTTTGTTGTGCTCTGCTCTTACCAGCTCCATGGTTTCAGTTCCTCTAAGTCTGCCTTTATTAAAGGCAAAAGTGCACTTCAAAACTTTTTTGCTTCTACTGCCTCCCTGGTTTCTCCTGCTATACCTCTACGTCTGCAGTTTTTTCCCCCTGCTTTCCTGTTTTCTGTCTGTGAAGCTTATGTGTGAAAAAATTATACTACACTGCAGCAACAGCCAGCAGTATTGCAGTTGCCCTAGTGCTAAGCTGATAATACAGACAGTGCTGAGTCATTTCTACTTTTGTGCTTTGAACTTCTTCTCAGAGCTGGTTTCCTAATTAGTCTTGTTAGCAGTGATTTGCCTTGTACTCCAAATGCAATTGCCCTGTTGGTAAGAGTTACAGCAACTAGATGTCCTTTTTTTCCCCCTATCATAGGCAAAGCAGCTGTGACGACTGCCTCTCCCTGTTTTTATCTTGGCAAATTTCCCAGAAAGATGTGTACTTAATTGCTACTGGCCACAGAGAGCAAATTACAATATATTAGCTTTTAGTATCTCAGTTGTCTCTCTATATTTAACTCTGAACGTGTCTAAGGCTTCAGCTGCTCTTACACAGAGTAACTGTATTACAATTAAGTTATACATAGCGGCAGAAATTATTGCAATTATTGTATGATTTTCATGTATGTTTATATATATTAATTCTCCTTTCATTTGCTGCTTAATCTGCTTGTTGTGACTTTGAAACAAACCAATCTAACAAAAAAACACCCCATCACTTTCTTTTGGAAAAATAATACCACTTTCTGGGGAAGGTTTCCTCTTCTTCCTTGTTAAGAATCACAATGCCTGTGCATGTAGCTTAAACACTAGAGCTGTTACTAAATTTTAGGCAGAGAAGCAGTTATCTGTGAAAATACTTCAAAAGAACCCACAAAATGAGCAGGCCATAAATCCAGGAGCAACAGAAGAGCAGGAATATGAATCCTGCAATGTGCAATATGAGTCTTTTAGTCTAACCTCTGTTGCCACACTGTTGCTAAACATACTGCTCATGTCCTTGCAATAAAACAAATGCACTGGGCTTGGACAAACAGTATTTCTGCAAGGGCAGTGGGCATTGCTAGGTTAGGGTTAGTTTCATCTCTATAAATTTCCTAGATGACATTGAAAAGAGAGAGGCTAAATTCTTGTAACTGGATCTGTGTCTATGGTGGTGGAGTTTGGCAAACATCAGATCATCTTTATTAAATGTTCAATTTTATATCTAGCCATTCAATTTTAAAATGTATATTTAATATAAATAAAACTGTCAATTTTCAATCCAGGTACATACTGTGCTCTCCAAAAACTGCTATTCTGGATTAAGAAAAGTAAAATTTGCATTTGAAGTGCATTAAGAACTGTTGTAAGGTAAGAAGATTATTTAAAAATTTTTACCCTGCCTGTAGCGTTTACATCAGGTAACTCAAAGTGGTACTTTGTTAGCCATGGCTGTATTGTGTTTTATATTGGAGTCAGCTAAACATCCCTGTGTGTCTTTGAAAGAACCTTTCCCTACTGTTGGTCAGGTGGTAGCTTGTTTTTTCTTAAACAAGCTCAGGTAACGTAAGGAAAAGTGATGTTGTTGAAAAAAGAAGCAGATTCAGATTAACTTGAAATCAAATTAAAAACTCAACTGATTTTTTTGTGTGAGCGAGTAAAAATAACATATCAATTACAAAACATAATTATCCAGCTTTTCCAGATTTCATGCCTTTCACCCACCACCATCTTTCCAGTCCTGTTTTATAATCCTTCTAGATAATTTCCAAAATTGATTTCTTGGGAAATGTGTGATTTGCCACTTTGTACTCTTAGTACTGTTGATGGAAAACAGAAAGCCTCTCAGTGTTATAAATGTCACCTCTTCAGGATTTTTCACCTTCCTCTGAAATATTCTGCATTAATGACCACAACTTGTTTTGAACTTTTATATGTAACTCTGCTTTGTTTTATAATAGTTGACTCAGAATGGTTTATCTTAAAAATATTGATATATTTTTTCAGCAAGGTTTTCAACATCTCGTTCAGAAAGCCTTTCTGTCACTGTTCAATGAAGAGTTCAAGTCTCTATAGATTGTGTCTCAGAATTTTCCAGTTACTTCATTGTTAAATGAAGTGTTTAATGGGTTTTAAAGTATTACATACTGGATACAAGTTGCTAATGGAACCAGGCAGGTTTTGTTAATGCAATTTATTTCGATGTGTTTTGTATAGACAGTATGTTTCACTAAATAGTTATGAGTGTCTCAGATGCATAATTATGTAATACTTTTAATATAATTTTTTAAAAGTAAGTTTTAAGTTGCTTCCCAAATGTATATGGTTCCCTAACATCAGAAAGTGAAGCAAATCACAGGGGTAAAGACTGGCATATGCCACATGTCATTCATGGTGGGTCATGGCTTGTGCGCGGGAGGACCCACATCAGATTATGTCTCGCTGTGCTCCTTTCTCTCCATGGGCACAATCTCAAGTGGCAGCAGAAGGACGATAGTGTCAGTTTGCCAGGGAAACACCTCTCTCCCTGGATCACCCCTGTTCAGGGATCATCCCCAGAGGCTGTTACCTTAGGGAGTTACAGAACTGGGAACTAGCAGTGTCTGGAAGTTTGAGATCCCAACTTCAGAGCAAGGAGGCAATACTGCCCTGGAGATGCATGAGAACAGCAACGCTGTGGTGCAGATTAGAGGGAGGTGATCAGGAACACAAGTCTTGTTTATGAGACCACATACGCTCTATGAAGTTTGGGAAGCGCTGTTTGCTGACTTTTCCATTCTAGGCCCTACAGAAAGTTTACCACTGGCTGACTCCAGAGAACCACCTCATGATTCCAAACCATGAAATGAACCGTGATCATTATGATTATACTGCTTGCTGTTAATAGCAGAAAGGGAAATGTTTTTACATTCAGGAAAAAAGAATGTTTCCACATTCAGAAAGAATAAAATGCTGTGAAACTACTGGAGTTGTAACAATAGCATGAGGAATGTCGGTAAAATACCAGCATGACATGGCTTTAATTAGAAATATTATGTTTTTCACCACATGTTAGGAACCACTAACCCTGGTGGCTACTGTAACTGATTAAGAATTGTATGGGAATCTGTTTTCAATATCTGTGATTTAAAAATATCTTGGAATATAACACTGGAAAAGAAAGTATATTTCCTGAATCTGCCTCAATGCCATTTTGTCACTGTCTAATTTCTGGTTCTCTTCTATTGTTTTGTAAAGTTTTTTTTCTCTCCTGTTATTAATTATTTTAAATAACTTCTCTTCATTTTCCCAAAAACCTGACATTCATCAGAGGTCACATGCTGAAAATCAGCTGTGTAATTTTACATGCTTTTTTTTTCCCAGGGAAAATGTAAGCATTTCATGGAGAAGAATCTATTTGTTTTTCTGATTTGTATAAGATAAAATAGGAAGGAAATTTGAAATGGTTTCTGTATGCTTCTGTCATGTCTATTGATTTTTTTGTTTTCCTTAGAAATGTAACCGTGAGAGCTGAAAGAATCTGATAAAACACATTGATTTTTTACAGTTCCTATGGTCTCTACTTAAACACACTAAGCACTTAAACTCAGTCTGAGTAAGCTGGAATGGATGCCATAGAAGTAAGAATAATCTTCCTTTTTTTTAAAATAAGGAAATGAAAACTGTAGAGCTACAAGAATCATTATGGCTACTTTTCTTCCTAAACAACTCAAACGGCTTTAACTCACTGATAGTATAATTTTTGCCCTGTGGTCTTGAAAGCAGAGTGAGGCAACTTTCCTATGCTGCAGGGAAGAAGAGGATATCAACAGTTCCAAGCCCAGTTTCTAGCTGTGACACTGATTCCTTCTGTGTTTTAGAACAAATTATTTCTTCCTCAGAAGTTTTATCTTGTCAGCTCTAAAATCTCTTAGGTTTAATGCTTTAAAATGCTTTAAAGCAGTAAGGTGGAAGTTTAAAAGTTCTTTAAAAAAAGCTTCCATGAGGCCTCACCCTACTTCTGTAGCTGTCAGAGGAAGTTGTACCACAGACTTAAATGGTCAGATATAGATTTAGACAATGTTCTGTTAAAATCCCAGCCTTAAAGTGCTTGTAAACTTGAAGTATTGTTGCCAACAATTGCATTCATTTAAATTAGTGACTTTATGTTGGTGTTCATGTTAACAAGGTTCTAGTTTCCTTGACACTTCATTGGGATTAGAGCTGTACTTGGAAATATTCAGGCAATTAATTTAGTTAGCCCAAATCTCTTTTCATCCACCTAAAAACATAGAATCATAGAATAACCAGGCTGGAAGAGACCCACCGGATCATCGAGTCCAACCATTCCTATCAAACACTAAACCATGACCCTTAGCACCTCGTCCACCTGTGCCTTAAACACCTTACCTTCTATCACCCTCAAAGCCATATCTAAAAAGAAACATGTTCCTGAAATGCCACCATATTTAACTGGAAGTGGCAAGATCCAGTGTCCCTGAACCTCAAAAAGCACTGACAGCATTCACTTTGTTTAGTAAGGGATTCTGGCTTTAAAGCCCTTGCTTCCTTTAAATGTGTTATGGAAGTAGGAGCAAGTGCTATTCAAGTACCAGACCATAGGACCAGAGAATTGGCTATCCCAGCTCAAGAGCACTGAAAGCCTCTCAGTAAGGTGGCTTAGTCAATAAGCAAGGAACAGCATGATCTACTAGCACCAACGACTGCTACTCAAATTGATACTGCCAACTTGATAGCTTCAGTGTTTACGTATCTGTCTGTGGGCTGGTGGTGAGCTGACTATATCTCCTCCTGCTGTTTAATCCTGGATCTCCCATACATCTGTTGGCTTCCTAAAGTGTGTAGTAGGTATCTTGCTTTCGAAGGTTTGGGGTAGGTAGCTCATATGACAACCTATGAGAAGGTTTGCCATAGCTATGCAGGTAATCCCCAGTTGCATCCTCAAAGTCATTGTGCTCAACTTCTGTTTTCAGTACACTCCAATGAGCTTGCTCTGGCTTGTGCTTCAGTGGTACTGACTGAAGCAAATAGGACCAGAATGATAATATGTAGCAGCCCAAGAGCATGAGGTTTCCTGCTGCCTTGCTAGCTGTCTTAATGGCCACGCAAACCTTTTATGCAGCAATGATTTCAAAGTGGCGTTTCTCTAGACTACATGTCAGTGGGAACAGTTCCACCGAGACTGCAGTTGCAGGCAATAGTGAAGCAGAATCATAGAATCATTAAGTCTGGAAAAGACCTCTAAGATCATCAAGTCCAACCATCAGCCGAACACCACCTTGCTTGTTAAACCATGTACTGAAGTGCCATGTCTATGCATTTTTTGAACACCTTCAGGGGTGATGTGCGACTTCTCTGGGCAGCATGTTCCAATGCTTTACCACTCTTTCAGTAAAGAATTTTTTTCCCAATGACCAATCTAAAGCTCCCCTGACACAATTTTGAATCCATTTCCTCCTGTCCTATTGCTTGTTACTTGGAAGGAGAGATTACCAGCCACCTTGCTACCACCTCCTTTCAGGCATTTGTAGAAGGCAATAAGGTCTACCCTCAGCCTCCGCAGCCCCAGTTCCTTCAACCATTCCTCATAAGTCTTGTTCTCCAACCCCTTCACCAGCTTTGTTGCTCTTCTCTGGACACACTCCAGCACCTCAATGTCTTTCTTGTAGTGGATGGCCCAAAACTGAACACAGTATTTGAGGTGTGACCTCACCAGTACTGAGTACAGGGACACAATTGCTTCCCTAGTCCTGCTGGCCACTCTGTTTCTGACACAAGGCAGGATGCTGCTGGCCTTCTTGACTACTTGAACGCACTGCTGGATCATGTTCAGCTGTCTGTCGACCAGCTCCCCAGGTCCTTTTCCACCGAGCAGCTTCCTGGCCACTCTTCCCCAACCCCGTAGCACTGCATGGGGCTGTAGTGACCCAAGTGCAGGATCTGACACTTGGTCTTGTTAAACCTAATACAGTTGACCTTGGTTCACTGATCCAGCCTGTCCAGAACCATCGGTAGAGCCTTCCTACCCTCAAGCAGATCAACACTCCTGCCCAATTTAGTGTCATCTGTAAACTTACCGTGAGAGTACTCGGTAACCTCATCCAGGCAATTGATAAAGGTATTAAACAAGACAGGCCCCAGAATAGAGCCCTGGGAACACTGCTTGTGACCGGCCACCAACTGGACTTACCTTTGATCACCACAAACCTCTGGGCTTGGCCATCCAGCCTGTTTTTCACCCAGCAAAGACTACATCTGTCTAAGCCACAATCTGCTAGTTTCTCCAGAAGAATGCTGTGGAGACAGTGTCAAAAGCTTTAGTAAAGCCCAGGTACACAACATTGATAGCCTTTCTCTTGTCTACTAGTTGGATCACCTTGCTGTAGAAGGAGATCAGGCTCGTCAAACAGGACTTGCCTTTTATGAAACCATGCTGACTGGGTCAGATCCCCTGGTCATTCTGCACATGGTTGGTGGGAGCAATCAAGATGAATTGCTCCATAATCTTTCTTGGTACTGAGGTCAGGCTGGTAGGCCTGTATTTCCCCATATCCTCTTTCTGGCCCTTTTTGTAGATGAGTATCACATTGACAAGTCTCCAGTCGTCTGGAACCTGCCCTCTTAACTAGGGCTGCTGATAAATGTTGAAAAGTGGCTTGGCAAGCTCCTCCACCAGCTTCTTTGGTATTCTCAGGTGGATCTCACCAGGCCCTATAGACTTGTGAGTGTCCAGGTGGCGTAGCATGTTGTTTACTGATTTGTCCTGGATTATGGGATGTTTATTCTGCTCTTCATCCCTGTCTTCCAGCTCAGGGGGCTGAATGACCTGTGTGTAATTGGTCTGACTATTAAAGACTGAGTACCTCAGCCTTTTCTTCATCCTTGGTGTCAACGTTCCTGCCCCCCATCCAGTGAAGGATGGAGATTCTCATTTGTTTTCTTTTTGTTGTTAATGCATTTATAAAAACATTTTTTGTTTGTTTGTTCTCTCTTACAACAGTGGACAGACAGAATTCTAGCTGGGCTTTTAGCTTTCTCATTTTTTCTTGGCATGATCTAATGAGATCACTGTACTCTTCCTGAGTTGCCTGCTTCTTCCAGAAGTGGTAACTTCTCCTTTTTTACCCCCGAGTCCTAGTGAAATCTCCCTGTTAAGTGAAGCTGGTCAACTTCTGTGCTGGTTTGTCTTATGCCATATGGGGGCAACCTGTTTCTGCACCTTTAAGACTTCCCCTTTGCCCTTTAGGACTGTCTCTCAAGGGACTCTCTCAACCAGTCTCCTTAACAGGCCAAAGTCTTGCTCTCTGGAAGCCCATGGTAATGGTTTTGCTGACCCACCTCCTTACTTCACTAAAAATTGAGAACTCTACCATTTCCTGCTCGCTAAGCCCAAGACAACCTCTGACCAGCACATCTCTAACCAGTCCATCTCTGTTTGTAAACAGCAGGTCAAGCAAGGCATCTCCTCTAGTAGGCTCACTTAGGCTGTGTTAGGATGTTATGTCCCACACACTCTAGGAACTTCCTAGACTGTTTCCACTCTGCTGTATTGTATTTCCAGCAAACATCTATCAAGTTGAAATCCCCCACAAGAACAAGGGCTAGTAATTGTGAGACTTCTGCCAGCTGCTTGTAGAATGCTCTGTCTGCCTCCTCATCCTGGCTGTGTGGTCTATAACAGACTTTCAGCAGGATATCTGCCTTGTTGGCCTTCCCTTCATACTTACTCACAACTACTCAACCTTTTTATCACAATTGAAACTCTCCCTAACATACAGAGTCACCCTTCCACCTCCTTCCTTGTCGCGGTCAGGGCAATCCATGACACATAGAA
The DNA here is from genome assembly GCA_013389865.1 of Piaya cayana. NCBI lineage: Eukaryota > Metazoa > Chordata > Aves > Cuculiformes > Coccyzidae > Piaya > Piaya cayana. The sequence goes on along the minus strand of WAAB01003258.1, from coordinate 220,578 downwards.
GTTGTGGGCTGAAAGACCATCCTTATTGATTTTACAAGACTTTTTATACCCCTTCGCAAGCTGCGCATCCATGCATGATTTATTTAGCTAAAGACCAACAGTTCATAATCGGATGACTCCTCAGTTGTAACTTCATAATTGGGTGTTTCTACCTGTGGCCTGGCAGCTTCCTAATCTTGTTTACTCAGCTCTTCTTGGTGCCTTCCAGCTTCTCCAAGGATACATGGGCATCTATTCAAGGCAAATGTTCACACACTGTAACTCCTCAAACCAGCCGAGGTTTCCCACACTTCCTTATAGCAATCCCTTGCAGTGCTCCAGTCATAAGACTCAAGCCACTGTGTTTCTGTGATAGTGACTAAGTCAGAGCCATCCTCCTGCACAGTGACATCCAGCTCCTCCTGTTTGTTGGTCTTGCTGCTTGCAGTGGTGTAAATGCACTTGAGCTGGGCTATTGGTTTCACCTCCGACACTGGCATGCTTACCCTAGGCTTATCTCTAGTGAGCATTGTTATACCCTCTTTTCCTTTTGAACCTAGTTTAAAACCCTCTTGATGAACCCTGCTAACTCGTGAATGAGAATCTCTGTCCCCCTTTGAGACAGCTGAACTCCANCCATGACACATAGAAGTTGTGGGCTGAAAGACCATCCTTATTGATTTTACAAGACTTTTTATACCCCTTCGCAAGCTGCGCATCCATGCATGATTTATTTAGCTAAAGACCAACAGTTCATAATCGGATGACTCCTCAGTTGTAACTTCATAATTGGGTGTTTCTACCTGTGGCCTGGCAGCTTCCTAATCTTGTTTACTCAGCTCTTCTTGGTGCCTTCCAGGTTCTCCAAGGATACATGGGCATCTATTCAAGGCAAATGTTCACACACTGTAACTCCTCAAACCAGCCGAGGTTTCCCACACTTCCTTATAGCAATCCCTTGCAGTGCTCCAGTCATAAGACTCAAGCCACTGTGTTTCTGTGATAGTGACTAAGTCAGAGCCATCCTCCTGCACAGTGACATCCAGCTCCTCCTGTTTGTTGGTCTTGCTGCTTGCAGTGGTGTAAATGCACTTGAGCTTGGCTATTGGTTTCACCTCCGACACTGGCATGCTTACCCTAGGCTTATCTCTAGTGAGCATTGTTATACCCTCTTTTCCTTTTGAACCTAGTTTAAAACCCTCTTGATGAACCCTGCTAACTCGTGAATGAGAATCTCTGTCCCCCTTTGAGACAGCTGAACTCCATCTGTTGCCAGGAGGCCCAGTGCTGTGTAAACCTTCCCATGATCTAAATCCCTAAGATGCCACTGATGGCACCAACCTCAAAACCTGGAATTCCAGCAAGGCAGAACTTTTCTCAGCGTCTGACCGAATCTAGTGGCTCTTCAACCTGGAAGCAATGCTGCCAAATGGTTTGTACATAGCAGTTATGCTTAGCAGCAAATAATTGAGGAAATGTATGGAGGCACAACACACTTATACAGTCTCAAGAAAACTTTCAAGTTGATTTTGGGGAATTTTATCCTCAGTGTCAGGAAAAGAAATCCCTAGATGAACTTTGTTGCTTAAAAGTTCTGTAATTTTAATAATGTTATTTGGGACATCAGAACTGGAACTGAAATTATATAAGGTGTTGGAATAAATGTGTATGCAGGGTTCAGTCTTTGTGGCTTTACAGAATTAGTCATACTTCCTTTATTTAAAACAGGAACCACATTTCCCACGTCCTAAAAGTAGCAATCATATAGTGAAAAGAATAATTTGGTAATCCTCAGTTTGATGATAGGGGTCAGTGAGATGCAGAAATATAAGTTTTCCTCTAACACACTGTCCTAGATGCACATGCAAGGTTGAGGGGTTCACAGCTCAGAGGAAATGGTAGAGTGGCTAAAAGCCACCTGGCAAACAAGGTCAGCTTTGAGGCTATTGTGAGTTTTTTACTCAGTGTCTGTAACAGTCCTACTCTAAAAACAACTTATTTGTCACTGCAAGTGGTGAGTGCCCAGATGAAGAAGTTCTTTTATGTTTGGAATTGGCTGAGTAGTGTTTCATGGTTGGAACTGAACTAGAGAAATGCTCAAAAATGTTTGAATGACTTAGCATGTTTGGTACTGTGTAACTACTGACAATATGTAAATGATTACATGCCAACTAGAAAGACTCCTCCTAGGTTAGTAGTGTGAGAATGCCTTGGCAAACTAGACTAATGACTGCATGGAAGACACTGTGGTAGAGCTCCGGCTAGTCATATAAGCATTTTTGATGAGAATGAGATGTGTCTGGACTCTTGAGCAAACACAATCTAAACCTAGTGTTCATCCCATTAATAGAAAAGACTCCCAGAGTCATACTACCGTGATTTGTGTGTGTGTTCACACATTCTGTTTTCTGATCCATGAAAATGCAGTGACCAATTAAGTAATTTGAAGTGCATTTTTCTAAGATACTTAGAGCAAATAGGTGTTTAGTGAAATTGCCAGCAGCCAGTAGATAATCACTACTTTTGATTTAATGATGATTATATGAAAATCCAACCAAGGGCTAGGTCCACCAAAGAACTTCAGTGTTCTAATGAGCCTGATGGAATTTATCTAGAAACGATATAGTATATTGTGTTAAGGAGCATGCCTGGGCACCCTCAGAGGGAATGCATGAAACTCTGTACATACCAAGAAAAAAGTTGCTATCAGGTAGGAATTTTTTTAAAGAACGATAGGACTTAGCTTACTTCACCTTTCGCTACATTTAGTTCAGCCTCCTTCCTCCCAGGATCCTTAGCCATGAACTATTGTTGAGTGATGTAGTTCAGCACTGCATGACTAACATAATCTTTTGCAGCTTCCCAATGTATAAACAGTTCCACAAAACTCTTTGAACAGTTTTAAGCCCCCTTACAGCTCCTAAAAGAGTGTCCTTTTCAGCAGATTTTCAAAGAGCTAATTTGCAGCCCCCTGCTCATTTTCTCACATTGTCTTTACACCCTCTAAAATACAACTCTTCTCCCCTGATCCTACATAACTGTCTTGTAGTGGTTACAGTGACACTGGCCTCCCAGTTCAGTGAGATTAACACTGATACTGATCTACTCTACTATTTAATTTCTTTGCTGATTAGAATTTTTCTCCCCAGGTGTTGTCTCAATGACCAGCATTGTTCTTTTTGCAGCACTGATGTTTTTCAGCTCTACAAATTTTTACATTTTCTAGCTAGTTGAAAAGTCCACGTAATCACCTAGTGCAACAATTTACACAACATAATCCATGGAAATATACATAATGAGAAGGGAAACTTTTAGTCTTGTTTATGGTCATGTACTGTAAGTGGTTTTAGATATTTTGTTTTAAAAAGTTAGCTATATCTTGAGCTGTGTAAGAAAAGAGATAAGCTTGCAAAATAAGTGCCGCGGTATAATATTGAGATATTTAATCATATTAATTCCAGGATGTTTAAAGTGACTTTTGTCCACAATAGAAAGGAAACAAAATAAGAGACAATATATGATTATTCTCACTAGTTAACATTAAAAAAAAAAAAAAAAGTCAATCTAAGCATTGTGAGGGGAAAATTAGGATTATAAATCAGCAAAAAAATTATAAACATAAGGACTCACAGGCAAGGAAACCAGCTGCCAAATGAAGCTTTGGAATCAGCACCACTGAAGATATTCAGGGCTCAGCTAGACAACCATCTATCAAAAAGGATAAAGAAATGAGTCCATCCCCTATGTAGGGATAATCCAACAGAGTTCCCTGCCAAATTACTACCCTCAATTGTATATGATTTAGTTGGAATGGAAAAGGAAAGGACTTTAGCTTACTAATTCTTTAGCTAATATAATCTTAAAAGCACAAATTCTTCTCTCTTTTAAGAAAAGATTTATAGTAACTTAAAAAAAACCTCCTTACTGGAGTGTGTAGGCTGTGCTGTGGTTTCAGACACCTTGATCCTAGCTTAGAATATTGTTTTTCTTGATACTTTTAGAATAGAAAAATTTAAAATAGAAATTAAAAAAAAAAAGATAAAAACTGTATCACGTTATTTATCACATAGCATTTTTCTGGGCATTGTCAGATCACTCATACCGAGCCTGGGGAAAGACTGTCAGGAATATTTTTTTGTGTGCTCAATTATATGTGTGAAGAATGGTAAGAATGGAGGGTTAGAATGGTTATAATGGTATGACTAGCTTTTTACCTCCATGTCATGACTTCAAATAGAGGCCAAGAAGGATATTTCTCATTCATTACTTCTGAGTTGCTGTTCAGATGGGTAGTAATTACCTAGTTCTAGTAGGTAGGTATGTAGGTAACATGCATACAGTACAGTGTTCAAGGCTTAATTTAGCTGGTGGGCTGTCATCAAGAACAGAGGTTCAGATCTTTAAGGTTATCTAGGCCTTTAACATTCAAATAGTTGCCTATTGCAATTCTGAGGAGTCTGAAATCACCTTTGAAGTAAGTAGAGGTAGGGCACCTAAGCTCTTTACAGAAAGCTAAGTATATTTTATCTGGAACACTGAACATCTTTAAAATTTTAGCCTAGCATTCTCAATTACCCTCTGATTTCCCCATTGTTTATACCAGCACATGCTGTAAAAAAGATGATGTATGACAGTTCGTTAGGTTTCAAGTATACTACTGTAAGCATAGTCTCCTTTCACAGCAATGTCTTCCAAGCAGCAGTCATATCAGAGAGAGCTGGCTAGCACAGAGATGAAGCAGATTATGCAGTTTTAAAGAGACTGTTTCAGACATAAAATTAGCCTCAAGTAACAAATGGTTCTTCAGACTAATAGAATGAGAAATTATTTTCTGCAGAAATGTAACACACGGTTTAATATTTGTAAGCGCAGTACTGTCCATACTTTGCATTCCATAATTTATACTGTGCTAATTTCTAAGAAATGCTGTGGAGTAGATCAAAGCTAATTTTTTTTCAAAAGAAAGTCTGCCACAATGTGGCATTACTGTCATGTGTCACATGATGGAAGGGATGTATGAATATCTGCTATCTGATGTATACAATTGAAAAGGGAAAACACAGACTGAAATCATCAAGCCACATTACCCAAAGTGAATAGATAAGAAAGGGTATAAAACTGGAATTGTAAACAATCAAACAGAGAACTATGCACGCCTTTTAGATGTGAAAACTAAAATCTTGATAGCATAAAATAAATAAAAAATTTGCACTTTTTATCACAGGAAATATTCAAGATGCTGTATGGATAGGGCAATAGTTGTTAAATGTATAGGAAAAAGTAGTCCCTTGAAACTAGTCTGCAAATGACGCAATTTGTAAGCAAAGAAATTAACTACCACTGGATTCTGATTGAGCTCATGTACGTATGTGTATCCTATGATCCCACACCCAGCTTCTTGCCTCAATTCAATTCCAGCTGTCACTGACTGTGCTGCAACTTTTGCTCCTTATTCACCAGCGGGGCCTGGCATCAAACACGCTCTTCTCAACCACCACAGGAAGCAGGTCATGTGTGTGCTGCTCATTGCCTCAATCTTCCTTTCTGAACATCTCTGTGAAACCACATGTGCTCAAATTTGTAAATATGGACATCAGATAAAATGCAAGAAAACCTCACCATGGGAAGATCTTACCTCTGAAAGTAGCAGAGTGCCTATTTTCCTCCCGCTCCACCACCAAGAGACAAACAATGATGACAGGAAGAACATACCATTTCCTCTTGAAGAGACTCATTAGTGCTGTCTGTAGCTCATATTTACCCAGATTTTGCTCTTTCAGATTTGATACACTTTCAACTGCACAAAATAGGAAATTTTGGGTTGCCTAAATAGGACATTTTAATAGGGGAAACAATCAAATCAGGTTACCACATAATGGGAACTTTTATAGTTGACCTTTCAGGCAGTGCTGCTGACTACTGAGCAGTGCTGCTGACTACTGAGCTAGCTCTTAGCAAGAATGTGCAAGTTGTGCTATTTTTGCTTCCTACTTGTTTAGCACTGGACTTGTTTAGAATAATTAATTTATTCTTGCATATGCAAGTATATATCTACTAACAAGAATTTAGAAGTTTCTGAAGCTAGTAGTATTCTCTCAAGACTTCCATTGAGGAGGGAGAGAGAAAACCTTGCTGAAAGAAGCTTTGAACGAACTTTGGAAAAAAAATGTCCAAGTACATTTGACATTCCTCTCAAAATAATCACATTTTTGCCTGTGGCGAGCTAACTTCTTGCTGACATTTTATATTTGCCTGCTTGTCTAGTTGAGTGAGTTTTATTCGCTGTTTTTCAGCCACTATCCTTTTCTAGTTTTCACTCTTTCCAGCTTGAACACAGACACCATCTGGCTTTACCCATGGGATTTCCTAGACAAGGGCCATCTATTTAGCCTTGTGAAATCCAAACCCCAGGCAAAACAAAAACCGTAGAAAGCCTCCACAAGACAGGCTTTCTCACTTCCGTGTGAGGGGCATCTACATTACATATAGCAACTGTCAGAACAGAAATCACATCTTGAGCAGTAGGTTATCTTCTCAACCACAGTACTCTTTTCTCCAAACTTTTCCTTCTGACTCACTGGAGTTACTACAAGTCTGTTCCAGTCAAAATAAAATTTGACTAGTGTATGTGTAATTATGGAGCTTGAGAGTAGAAACTGTAAGAAACAGTAAGAAACAGTCTATAAAAATGCTTGGAATAAGGTAGATTAAGAACAGATTTACTAAAGAAATTAGAAAGTCATTCCAGTGTTCTGTTCTAAATAATATAGTATAAATAAAGCTCTAAGACAAGATTCTGGACAACGACATTTCTTTGAAAAGAGACCACAAGAGTCCTTGTCTTCTTAATGGAGAAAACAATAAAGAACTGGTTTTGGTCTGGGGCACTCAACATGATGATCCTTTTTGAACAATACGCACAAGTACAGCTTATTGTCTGATATATTCATCTTTGAGCAGAAATGACCCAAATTTCTATGTGCTATGGCTGGATCATAGGAGCTGAAAAAATACCCTCCCTATCCTTTTTTTATGTTTGCTAGTTTTCAAAGTTTCTAAAGGAATTTATTTGCTCAAGGCCTTTTGAGCTGTGCATCTGATTTTCCCAGAGAAATTAAGATCTAGTTGCACAGTTCAATGACTTGAATCCAGATATTCTTTTATATTCTTTTACGCTTTGGCAACCTAAACTCAGTAGGCAACCGCATATCCTCATTGGTGCAATTCCCTAGTGCTGAATACAGGGTGAGGATTGAGGTGAGTTCTCCACAACAACACAACCATCCTAACTTTTAAACCATAAAGACTTTGAGTTTTGTTTTTCATATTTTGTTGTATTTTATTGTCTCTCCTGACCCAAAAGGTACTCCTACATGTCTTCACAGGAGGAATGCATACCATGGTCCTGCGCTGACAGCACAGGCTCAGTGAAATGAAGAAGATGAGCAAGTTTTCTGTTGCTAATTGTTTCTTTAAGTGCCCTGGCAGGGTGGGGCACAAAAGTGGTGAATTACTTTGTTGTGTTATGTTAATGAAGTAATTTGGGCATGGGGGCAGGAGTTTGCAACCTAGCAACAATGTTATGTGAGATGGGTAGTTGCCAAAAAAGGCTTGTTGCAAGGGCAGAAGTGACCAACAATGTTTACCTGATGTTCTGACCTGCTTAGACTATATAAGCAAGGAGTTAACCCTTATTAAAGGACTTCATCTGAAATCATATTTATTTGTTCGTGAAGTTCGTTGGCCCCCGCTGGGATAGTTTTCTATTGCTGTACACCGTGGAAAGGTGAAAATGTAGTCAATTACTTTCTCTTCTTGTCAGTCACAAAGTTGGAAAGGAGGGTGCATGTAGTGATAACTGGGGACCAGTGATATAGATAATAACTTTCAATCTTGTAAAATGCTCTGTGAAAATAGTATATATTGCTGTCTGTTTTCAATGTGGCTGAGGTTGTTTGACATTTAGATGATAAAAGATGGTCATGTAAGAAGTAAGTGATGGATAAAATGTGCTATCTTGGCTTTACAGTATTCCCCCGTGAAAACCACAATTTCACTTCGTCTTCATGAGCATAGCCTGATGACAACAGTGGGTTTACATTTTGACATGATCAGAAGAGTAGAAGTAGACTAGCTAATGTTAGCGGGGAGCTGTGTCTGTTTTCAGTTAGGTAGGGAGAATTTGGCAGTCTAGAACTGAGTTTTTATTGCTCTTTGAGATTTCTTCTAAAATGGTGGCCTCTTCAATCAATACTGCAAAGAGAAAAACCTTGCTGGTTGAAATTCTTGTGTCAGTTAACAAACTCAGTTATTTAGCAACAGTCTCAGAAGGGTGACTTTTAAAGGATATGAAATGTAAATTAGCAGTCTCTCTTTTTAATAGCAGTGGATGCGTAAGTTCCCTTTGAGCCCTAATGAAGGAGTTTGGAGCTGGAGACCACAACATGTTTAAACTAAAGTTGATGTTCTTTTTGCAGATTTCTAGGGTTTCCAAGAAGTGACTAATAATAATAGCAGGTGTTGCCTGTTTCTCTCAGCATGTGTCATGAAAATAGTGTGGTTACAGAGCAATGCATTATTTATGTGACGTCAACATGTCAGCAAGTGGGTAGCAGAGACACAGAATAAATCACTTTTGTTTTTAAATACAGGACACAGAATAATAATGCTGTGTCAAACTTGAGGACATTGGAATCTGGCAAATCAGCAGGAGGTCAATGTGACAGGCTCATTGGAATGGCTTCTCTCCCCAGTTTGATGAAGGAATTAAAATCAGGAGTCAAAAATGTTCCCTGTTCCCTACACATACCACCTCACTCTCCCCTCACCTCCTCAAAGAAGGAGATTGTATCCAGTAAAGAGACAGTCTTTGAGCACTTCATATAACGATGCACAGGTCTCTGCCCTTGTTGGAGTTTCTATACCAAAGAGCAGGCAACCACTCTATGGTACATCTATTTGCCCATCTATCTTTGTCCTTATAAGTGGTAAATCTGTTTGGTATGATTATGTTCATTAGCTTTTTGCAAAAGCAAGCGCAACTCAATTACTTCAGTGTATTTGTAAGAGGTGATCATTTTATCTACAATGGGTGCTTTACAGATTTGAAGTCTCCCATGAAAATCTAGGAGTGTTGCTCTCAACCATTTCTGCTTCTGTATCACTGCTAGAGCTGCTTCACTTTGCCAGCTGGTAGAACTCAGTCAGCAAAACTAGAAACATGAATAGTTTTCTTTAGGTTTAGTAATCCAATTGGGTTCACCGAAGACGCACATGAAAATCAGAGAAAGTAGAAGGGAAGGAATGGGCCTACATACCGAGGAAAGAAGGATGCAGGGAGAAATGGTGGGAGGAAGACTGTTAGATGAGTGCTCCTGTGCATAGCAATTGTCTGCAACAATTGAAGGGAAAAAAAAAAGTTTGATAGGAGTACTGCAAATAGAAAACCCTGTCATGGAGTGTACCTTCAAATACTTTACCTAGTAAAGTGTATGTCACTGTCCTCATTTTGTAGGGGGGGGTAACTGAGGGTGTGATGCAAGTTGTTTGTTGTGGCACAGTAGACATGGGACTAAACCAGAATGACCTTAACTCCTAATTGAGGACACTGCTTGCAGGCCCTCTGTAATGACTTTCCCTAGGCAGTGAAATCAGACAGCTGATGAAGGGTGAGACTTGTGTTCATGGGAAATACGAGACCCCAGTAGTGCACTCTCTTAGTTAGAGCTCAGTGAACTTCTGGCAGTGTTGTGTTGTTTCCTGCAGTCAGCTCTACCAGGGAATCATCTTTGCAGATTCAGTCCTCAACAGCTTTCTTTTATAGAGCTGAACTCTGTCCTTGATTGAAGCTGAACAGTTAGGACAAGAGGAAATGGCTTCAAGTGGCACCACAGGAGGTTTAGGTTAGGTATTAGAAAACATTTCTTCACCAAGAGGGTTGTCAAGCACTAGAACAGGCTGCCCAGGGAAGTGGTTGAGTCACCATCTTTGGAGGTACTGAAAAGGTCCTTAGGCACATGGTTTAGTGGGGGACTTGGCAGTGTTAGATTTACCACTGCACCTGATAATCTTAAAGATATTTTCCAACCTACAATTCTGTGAATTTACTAATACTGCAAAACCGCACCCTAGCATGGTTGATGCACAGAGAGGGAGCTGTTGAAATGTTAAAAGAAACACCCAAAATACTGGGATTCATTTTACTTTGTCACTATAATACCCTTTTTATGAAACTAGAGCTATGTATGCTCATAAAAATCCTTTGCTTTTTTTATTTTAAAGGATAGTGCAGACCTTGGAATCTGTGCACAGTTCTTTCAAGTTAAATGCTTGGTTCAACATTCCACTTCCATTTCTTGGTGGAAAATGTTTTATATGAAAGCAACTGTAACCTTTCAGAAGGGTTCATTTACTGTTATGTTTGGTATCAGCTTTCCAAAAAATGCAGTCTGCATTTGGTGTATTGTAGGTTCTGGTTTTAATATTGATTTAGGAAAAGGAGTCATATGCCATAAGTCAGAAACAAAATATCCTGCCAGAATTTTCTCTGTACATGAATTCACCCCGTGAGCGAGTGGTTTAATGTAAGTCTGATCACTTAAAGCCAAGTCTTTGGTTTAATCTATCCATAAACTAGCTGGTAACAAATAACACATTCAACTCTTGGTCACAGCAAACTGTTAGGTTGCCTTTTTACAGACAACCACAGCCCTACAGCTTGCAAAGCACAAGACAATATCATACAGACTTGGAAAGTTTTGAACATCTACCATATGCACATAAAGAAGGGTAATAAAGATGAAAGGCCTGAACTGAGCTTTAATTCCCATTTTTCTGCTTTTGATTTATCAGCTGCTTCTGCATTGATGCAATATTCTTTGGCCTAAAATTAGGCTGAAGATGCTTGAATTGCTTACTTTGGTCAAATCAGTCAAACTTAGGCTTCCCACTCTATCAGTATAACAGATGATAAACGTAAAACTTTGAAGTAATTTCTTGCTTTCTTTTCAGCATTATTGTGCATTCATTTCTGAAGTGTTGACTTCTATAACAATCCACTGCAGTGGGCAAATCCTGCCCATGTGTCACTGTTATGTAAGTGGTGCAGTCATGGTGAGATGGCCATGGAACTGATAGAGCTGTGTCAAGGTTACTCTGAAACAGAGCTAGGGCTGACTTGGTTGGATACAGGGCCATAAAAACATGGCTGAGCTGCTTTTGGGACCTTAACAACCTCTTGGCATTGCGCTGCAGTATGCTGTGGAACTCTCTCAGCTGCCAGGCTTGCTCAGGAGTCTCTGCACTGAGGTCCATTGCCATGTATGGTATTATCCTCTACAGGACTTCTGCCATCAACAAGCACCTCTCATAGAAAAAAGGGTCTTCAGACAGGCCTATTCATGAGTGAGACAATAAAGGCTAATCCTCTGTGCTGCTGAGTCTCAACTTCTAATAAAGGACTCAGAACTTGTAAGGGTAAAGCTTCAAAGTAAGTACAGATTTACAGAGGGAGGGCAGATAAGAGGGTTGAAGCCCACCCATTAAAACCACCTGGTCTTAGTATGTGTTAGCAGTCAGCTTTCATGTGACACACTCTTTCCATATCCTAACCCTGTTCCAGAGAGTGAGATTTCCAAGAATTCTGCTGGCAATGTACTTGTCAGATTTGGGTGCGTTCTGTAGTGCTAAGTCTGTCAGTCATATGTCATAGTTTTATCACTCTTTGAACTAAGGCAGCTAAATCTGATGGTGAAGAAGAACCCTAGTAAAATAACATTTATGACATCTAATTTCACTAATCTTTTCTCATGATGAATGCATGTCTAATTCATTGAAGATGGAAAGGTCTGCAAAAATGCAAATTATTGTATCTGGAAATGTGTAATGTGGCATCCCAAAGAGTATTCATGTTTCATATTCCTTTTTTTGTGCATGTGTAGGAGTTGTCATGAATTTTCAGCAATGAGTCCATATGGGAATAATTTCATTGTGAGAAGAAGGCTTCTATACTGTCATGAAAAAAAGCTGCATGGAAATCACAGAATGCTACAGAAGAAAGTATAGGTCATTGTTTGAAAACCTTGTGGCATATGGAGATGGAAACCAGAATGTGCATTTGCCTTCAAATTTATTAAGCTTCTAGAAAATCAAATGATGAGGAACAAATGCAAAAAAACCCTCACAAAAGTAGTGATAGCTTAAAAAAATATTCATAAAACCCTATTGTTTTTATGAGGAACAGACCTGGCAAGAAGGATATTAATTAACCTCAAATACCAAATTTTAATCAGGTAGAGCTATTCCCAGTATTTTTGGTTGCCGCCTAGATTAGTGTTATACTTATCTGTTGCTAACAATGAAGTTATTGGTCACTAGAACAAATTATTAAGAGGAATGGTGAACTTATATTTTCTTGAAGTCTTCAAACTGAGAGTGGATACTTTAGCAAACAAAGGAGACACAGCTGGGTGGAATTACATGGTTGTACTAAAGAGAAGGGAGTATGAGAGACCCTGTGTGGTACTTTCTAGCCCTAAGAGCTATAGGTCTATAATTTCACAAATACCATTACAAAGAACTCCTTAGAAGTAGTGATGACCATAGTAGCCATGTGAGTCTATCTCCTGATTTGGAGTAGATTATTCCAAAGTATTTTAAAAAATTACAGATTGTAGAACTATTTCTACATGTTTCTGTCACTACAAGTCATATTACTAGCATAATTTTATGATGCTGGAAATCCCTTTTAAAGGACCAAAGAAACCATTCCTGTCTTCTAAAGAGCTCAATGTACTTCATGAAAGAGTCTATAAACAAGTAAGCATGCGTGCTGCTTTCCTACCTGATCTATTTCAGTCATAAAAATCTGAAGTAAGTAATCTAGATTGACTCAGTGAAATAAAACTCAATCTGTGAAGAAAATTCTAAGATACTTCTCATTGTAAACCACCTCTAAGCTAAATTTTTTTTTTCCTCCTTGTCTGGTGATCTGACACTTCTTTTTAAACAAGGAACTTAGTTTTTTCCCCTCATACCAATCTTCTGGTTGAAAACAGGTAAACCATGTTTTTACAAGATTTCCCGTGTTTTGGGGCATTGGGTGCTGCAGAAACTTAAATGTATCAGGACAGTTGGAAGCTTAGGATGGTGGAAGCTTGTACCTGACTGAACAGCTGGACATGAAAATATATAGTTCTTCAATGTTGAGATATATTCTTCTCACTATAAAGAAGGATAGAAGGAATTAAGTGACCATGTGCTTGGAAGAAAGACCTTGTCATTTCCTCATGGCTCTCCACTGAACTTTTTCTCAGATAGAAAAATCTATAGCACACACTACAAAGGGCTTTGAGTATGTGTATATCATATATTGTTACCAGCAATCACCACAATGGTCACTAAAGGTATTCCTTCAGTATAGTTAAACCACTTCATTAATGATAAGACAAAATTACTCCTATGCCACTATGTCATCCACCCACAGGGGTGACTTTGGCAGTGTAATTTGGACAACACAGTTGGGATGTCCCAACTAACACTAGAAGATCTGAAAAAGCCATTATAGTATAGTTTTTCAGCCCTTTCAGGGAGGGCTGATGATTTTGTGTCCTGAATAAATATGCATAATTCCAAAGGCAGATTCAAATAAGTTCAACTTTCTGTTGCTACTGTGTTTTGTGCTCGAGAAAAGATGATTGGAAAAGCTGGGTGCTGAAAAAGAGGAGTGATCTCTGACTGCTCTTAAGCTTTTCAAATATATTACGCTTAAAAAAACCCCAAACCAAACCAATTTGTCATGAAAATTTCAGCATGAAAGTGACTGATCTATTTGCCATGCAAAGGCCATAGTAAAATGCAGGTATATATGTTTAATACTTTATTTTCATGGATCTAAAAGAACAATTTTGGGTTGATTTTGTTGAAGGACCTTCTCAGTTTTAGTCCACTAAAGACTGCCTGTGTAGCTTTATTCTAAGATGTATAATAATAAAAACAAAGACAAAAAAAAGGGTGAGAGGAATACGAAGTCACTAAACATCTGAAATGTTAGAGATCTAGACCAAGTTTCCATTCATCAAGGTTATTCTCAAAAGTAATTTTTGGGCTTACTGCAAGGAAACTGGGAAGAGCATGAACTGCTACTGCTCCCTTTGTTTCATGGATATACAGAAAATACGTTTCTTGTCCCACAAGGATTCTATTGATTTCGAAATTTTAGGCCCAGCAAGGGGCTCAGAGAATATGAGTGTCTTAAGAAACAAATATTTCACTTCAATACTGACCTCTTTTTTTCCCTTTTTTAACCTTTTGATATAAACAAAATTAAGTTTCAACAGGAGAAGATGCGTTTAACTGAAAAAAAAAGCTTTTTGTTTTAAAAATGTTGAAATGGCACCTTTCTAGATTTTCAGAATTTTCCAATTTTTTTTGAGGACAGGAATCTCTTCTGGGAATAATTTCAGTTTTGATGAGTTGTCTGTTGTGACCATCTTTCCTCTTCTCTAGGGAAATCCCCTGTTCTCACTCCTAACACTAAACCCAGGCATCCAATAAGAAGCCTAAGGTAAGATTGCTGTGGTTACCTTACTGATGCATTGGAGCCAGACACATATATTGGGTTTGAGCAACTATCTTTATCCACTTGCACAATAAGACAACAGTGGGGCCAGATGGGATCTATCTGAGGGTATTAAGGGAACCTGCAGATGTACTTGCCAAAACCCTTTCCATCATCTTCCAACAGTCCTGGCTGACTGGGGCAGTTCCACTCAACTGGAGGCTGGCTGATGTTGTGCCCATTTACAAGAAGGGTCAGAAGGAGGATCCAGGGAAGTACAGGCCTGTCAGTCTGACCTCAGTGCCAGCGAAAGTCATGGAACAGGTGATCTTGAGTGCTATCATGAAGCACATGCAAGAGAACCGGGTGATCAGTCCCAGTCAGCATGGGTTCAAGAAAGGCAAGATCCGGCCAAACTAACCTGTCATCATGTCATCTTCTATGACAAAGTGACTCGACTACTGGATGAGGGAAAGGCTGTGGATGTGGTCTTCCTGGACTTCAGTAAAGCCTTTGACACAGTTTCTCACAGCATTCTGCTTTGGAAACTGTCAGCCTCTGGCCTGGACAGGCGCACACTCTCCTGGGTGGAAAACTGGTTGGATGGCCAGGTCCATAGAGTGGTTGTAAATGGAGTTAACTCCAGCTGGAGGCCAGTTACAAGTGGGGTTCCCCAGGGCTCAGTGCTGGGTCCAGCCCTATTCAGTGTCTTTATCAATGACCTGGATGAAGGCATTGAGTGTACCCTTAGCAAGTTTGCAGATGACACTAAGCTGGGTGGAAGTGTTGATCTGCTGGAGTGTAGGGAGGTTCTGCAAGGGATCTGTACAGGCTGGACTGCTGGGCTGAGTCCAATGGCATGAGGTTCAACAAGGCCAAATGCCGTGTCCTGCACTTGGGGCACAACAACCCTATGCAGAGCTACAGACTAGGAGAAGTCTGTCTAGAAAGCTGCCTGGAGGAGAAGGACCTAGAGGTGTTGGTTGATAGATGATTGAACACAAGCCATCAGTGTGTCCAGGTGGCCAAGAAGGTCAGTAGCATTTTGCTTTGGATCAGAAATAGCACAGCCAGCAGGTCCATGGAAGTTATTCTGGCCCTGTACTTGGCACTGGTGAGACTGCACCTCGAATACTGTGTTCAGTTCTGAGCACCTTACTACAAGAAGGCTCTGCAGCATGTCCAGAAAAGGATGACGAAGCTGGTGAAGGAACTGGAGAACAAGCCTTATGAGGAATGGCTGAGGGAGCTGGAGTTGTTTAACCTTTAGAAGAGGAGGCTTAGGGGAGACCTGATTGCTCTCTACAACTACCTGAAAGGAGGTTGTAGAGAGGAGGGTGCTGACCTCTTCTCCCAAGTGACAGGGGACAGGACAAGGGGGAATGACCTCAAGCTGAGCCAGGGGACGTTCAGTCTGGATATCAGGAAAAACTTTTTCACAGAAAGGATCATCAGGCATTGGCACAGCCTGCCCAGGGTAGTGCTTGAGTCACTGTCCCTGGAGGTATTTCAAAGAGGCAGATGAGGTACTCAGGGACATGGTTCAGTGGCAGATAGGAATGGCAGGACTCAGTGATCCAAAAGGTCTTTTCCAACCTGGTGATTCTATGATTCTGTGATTCTTCCTCCACAAGTACTTGAGATTGGCAATGCTATTGTGTTTCTGCATTTCACATATATACTGTTTCATATCAATTATTGCTTCATGATTTGTAAACAAGTAGACAGACACATATGCTAGGGAGAAACTAACACAGAAATTGTTCTGCAGCCAGAGGACCTACTTGCTCTGCAGGCTGGAGATGGAGGAGATCCCAGTGACAGAATGAAAGCACCAAGGGCTGGATAAAATCTGTACAAATACTGCCAGTCTATTATAGTGAAAATACTTATGTTTCCTGTGTGAGGAGGGAGATCCAGGCTGAGGTGTTCAGAGTTCTGAAAAGAGGGGTTAGTTCATTGGTATTGAATAAGGAAGTTACTAAATAAGAAGGGGCTGAAACCAAAAAGCCCTTTCACTCCGCAGATTCTTCTCTCCCCTCTTCCAACTGAACACCACTGTCTAGTGTCTACCAGTTAGTAAATGTCTGTTGCCTCATATGTGAATAAAGTACTGACATTTTAAATAGCTTTAATGGCTCATAATCCTACTGCTTGACAATACTTAGATGTGTTTTATTACTAAAATCTCATAATTTACTTGGCTATACTCCACAGGCATCATTAATGAGCACAGCTCTAGAGTGTCGGGGCCCTGGGGACACTGACAGGCCCCAGTGTCCCTGCCCAGTTCCTGTAGTTGCTGGGCTGCTCTCTGGCTCCCCATGGTCAATCTCTACCTGGCTGTGGGATCCACTGAGCTGGGCTCACCTGCAGGCACATAGCCCAGCTTGTCCTTGGAGTGTCTCGGTGTCTGATGCCAGGGCCGTAGCTGCCCTAGTGTCCTCTGGCTGCTGCCTCTGGCCAAAGCAGTGGGACAGGCTGGTGACACTCTGCCTTGACGGACCACAGGAGAGACCTCCACTGGTACCCATCCCCCTGCTCCAGGAAGCCACTGTCCCACGTGGAACCCTGACATAGAGATTTCAGTGAGCCCTTGCTGTCCACAGTGGACAGAAGAAGCACCATTGTGCCCAGATACGGCAGAGACAGCCTTTTCTAATGATAGATTCTTGCGAGGCAAGCTTGGCCTCAAGAAGAAAAGAACTCTTCCCAGCAGAGGTGCTGTCCTTCATTCTCAGGAATTAACTATGCTTCCAATAAAAGCAGGTATGGGAAACTGTCTTTTTTTCTTACCTTTGCTCTAGTTTATTTCTTGAAGTACATGGCTCTGGTGTGCTGTTTGACAATAATGCATCTGGACCAAAAGTGAAGTTCTCATTTGTCAGCTTTCTGAAGTTAAGTACAGGTTCAGAGACTTTCAGACTGCAAATAGCTCTACTGTTTTGTTTCAGGCTTATCTGACTAAGAGCTGAGATCTCCTAATGCTGAAAGCATCTTTACATAATATCTCATATCACAAGTTTTCCATCAGAAGTGGTGAAGGATGATGCGGGGGTGCTGAGCTTCACTGGGGCTTCCAGCATGTTATTCAGTCACGGTAAGTTCCAGCTCAACCCCTTCTGAAGCTCAAATGGCTTTAAGGATACACTTTAAAAGTATATATGCATTCCCAGGTCTTTTCATTTTTTAAAGCAAAGTTTTGAAATCAAATAGTTTGATGCCCATCTAGAGACTAATTAGTGTTGTCTCTGGAATCAAGATGTCTTCATGACTAGACAGCTGAAGGGAAATATATTTTCTCCATTTCAGCACACCTGTGATACCTGCATATTATCAGAATACTCTTCTGAGCTGGAGGAATTAGCAGTGATCTCTGCAAGCATCAGCACTTCTCTGTAGCCCCAGAGAGGGATGGTGCTTCATGCTGCATCTTTTTCAAAGTAATAATTTTGAAAGATGTGTCCCATTATCCTTCCAGCCTAGGAAACCAGAGATCTTTTCTGTCTTCTGTGCCAAGATGTCCTTCCATCCATACTGCAAACTGGCAATGCACAAAGAAGAGCTAGTGGAATATACCATTAGCCAAATGTATTGCCAAAATTAAACGCCCTACTTGTGTATTTGACTTCAAGTAACAGAGCACTATGAGTTTCATCTCTTCCTGTCTGTGCTAATCTGTAGCACTCTTTTACTGTCCAGTTAATTTTGTGTTCTTTTAAATCCTAAATTTGAAGCATGGTGTTAGTGTTATTTTTGGACTGACAGAGCATATTTGCTTTGCAGAAGATCAATGGGGAAATTTTGGCAGTGGAATAGGAAGCCATGAGGTCTTGTGGTGCTGCCCTTTGTACTTGGAGTTGAGGCAGGAGTGGAGGCTTCTGACAGGGCTTTCTGTTGGACACAAGCTGTTTGCAGTTGAAGGCAGAGGAGATTTGATTTTCACACACAAATTTCAACAGTTTCTATCTGACATCAGTTTTAATATCTTTTTCATTTCTGGGATAAGTACTTCTCTATAATAAGAACAACGTTTCTTGTGTGCAATTATATGGCAATTGAAAAAAGACAGTTATTTGGAGGTTAATTAACTGCATTATCTACTTTTATTGCTTACAGCTGACTTGTGAATCTACAGATGCATAAAATGAGTGCTAGGTATTGTAGTACACAGAAACATCATTGAAAATAATGTTGACACTGAAAATACAATGATCTCTTAGTAGCCTAGTCTTAGTACAAAATTTTTACTCTGATCATATTTATGTCTTGAATTCTTACTCTCTGTTGGTTTAGAAGTAGGTTTTGTTGTTGCAGCTTTGTCCTTTCATTGTGTAACTTAGATAGTATATTAAATATTAGGTAAGTACTTATGTGTGGATTGTTAATAGATAACATATGTCCTCAAAATTGAGAATATAATCAAATGACTTTATAAATCAGAAGAGCATGTAACATTTTGTAATGTCAATTTAAGTACCAGCCAGAAGAATGGGCAGTGTTGATAGTGTGAATAGTTAGGATTAATTCTTTGTTAAGATAAAACAGAAGCACTGGATTCTGAATAACTTTATATTGGCTGTATTCACTGAGAAATTATGCTCCTGACTACCTAAGGCTTTTGTGCAAACTTTAATATATATAAATACATATATATAACAAGCTGAATATAAACCCTTTCTGTTGTTAGGAAATCACATACTTGGTACTTGAAGAAAGACTCAGTCTTTATGTGAGGGCATTTTTTAATGTCTGACCTTTGGGACTTGGGAACAAGTCTTATAAGAAGCAGCTGAGGAAACTGGGATTGTTTAGCCTGGAGAAATGGAGGCTGAGGTGAGAAATTGTCATCATCTACAACTACCTGAATGGAGGCTGTAGCAAGGTGGGTGCTGGTCTCTTTTCCCAAGCAGTAAGTGATAGGATGAGAGGAAATGCCCTAAAGTTGTGCTGGGGAGCTTCAGACTGGATAATATACAAAAATTCTTTACAAAAAGAGCAGTGAAGCTTTGGAATAGGCTGTTCAGGGAAGTGGTTGAGCTACCATCCCTAGAAGCATTCAAAAAAGAATGTAGATGTGGCACTTTGGGACATGGTTTAATAGGCATGGTGGTGTTGAGCTGATGGTTAGACTTGATGATCTTAGAGGTTTTTTTTTTCAACCTTATTGATTCAATGAAATCACATATGTTAAGAAAGACCCAGTCTTTATGTTGGGACAGCTTTTTCTTTCCCACCTTTGGCAGAGCATCTTCTATACTTCTACACTGAGCTCAGAACAAGAGTTGCAATTGTTGTTATCCAAACCAAGATATCTACTGCTATAGATTAGTCCTGACCTGACTACATTATACCTCAACTCCTGCCTTCAGCTTAAATTCTTGCAGAACCAGCTTAGGTCAGATTTGACTGGAAGAACCTCTTGTTTGTATTATAGTTATGAAGGGCAGCATTTCATACTGACTTGTTAGAAGAAAAGACAGACAAAATTCTAGACTTCAGAAATGTTGCTTTTATGCATATTTGGGAAAACTGAAGGGAAACATAGCCCTCTTCCACTTGCCCTTGATGCAAAGAAATTTGACATCTGTGAAAGGAACAGGCTGAAGCCATTCTGGAGATGGATGTTTAAGTTGTACAGCCTGGATGAAATTCTCTAATATTTTTTCTCTCTTTTCTTTTGTTACATTAGGTGCTGTTTTTCTTGGCTCACACAGATTCTTGTGAAAATGTAACAAGCTATATTATGAATAAATGTCAAATAAGAAACAGAAGGATCTATTTAAAAGATGGTCTATGAATAATACTAATGGGAGCTCATGTTTAGGGACCAGGCACCTCCCTTTCCTCATGTCAGTCTTCTTGGTCTGAACAAAGAGGCTCCTCTAGCAATGACTTGCACATGATAAAGGAGAAAAAGAAGGTTTTGGTAGCTACAAAATAAACACAGCATTTTTTCTCTTTTTCAATGCATTTTTAATATTTTGGATCCTCAGCTATTATGCACAAGGTTTTCTGTGACAGACTGATTGAAACACAAGGCTTGATTCTGTTGTCAATCTCTCTTTCACACCACAATTCAACTGGTGTAACTCAATTATCTCATTGGGGTTCCTCTGACTTAAGTGTAATCCTCCCTGGTTAATGTATGCAGACCTATACTCACATGATTTAGCAAGAGCCTTCTGAATGAAGAAAATTCCAGTTGGTATAATGTACAATAGGATGTACCCAATACTCTTAGATATCAACTTATGCATTTTAGGTTAGAGCTTTATTTCATATTTTGCATTATATTTCTGCTTTAGATGAAATAGCCTTGTACTATCCTGACTTCTTGCGTTATGACAACTTTCTCAATAAAGAAAGCTTAGTAGTAAGAATGACTAAGTACCATGTGAATGTTCATGAACAGTTTCGTGTCACTCATAGCATATATTTCTGTACCATATACTATCAAAACCTGACTTACCTGCTGTGCTGAAAGTAAACAAGAATTGTAGCTTCAGAAATGGCTGGAATATACCCTTTTGAGCTTATTAGACTTGAAAAGTATACTTTTCAAGGCAAACCTCAGACAAATTCTGTGGTTCCTGTAGCCACCCTGATTGCTCCCTAGGGTGTTATGGGAAAAAACATGTTAGTTGCACAAAAGATGCACTTCATAAGAATAAAATAATAAATCTGAGATGTTCCTGTACTTCTGTTATTTTCTTTTACTTGGGATATTTCCAGAGTTCGATGAGTGGGATGTATGGTACTTGTTTGTTGATGAAATTATAACTTCACCTAGATGAAGCGCATACATAGTGTTATTTTAATAAAAGAAACAAGTTTCACATTTAAAAGGGAAATATAATACGATAAACATCTTTTTGTACTGGCCTAGTTATTTTTCTAAACTTGTGTGAGGCTAAGGTATTTGCCTTCCAAAACAGAATTTTTGCAAGAGTGTGCAAGTTCTATAATACCTTTTTCAGCATCTGGTGAGTGAGCCAAAGGTCTGTGGTCAAGTGGGCATCTCAATTACAACTCTTTATTGAACATCTAATGCATTAGTCTTTAAATCCTACAGAATTTTCTCTTCCAGAACAAAGCTGGTGAGCATTTAATTTTAAACTTCATCCTAGTTCCAAGGAAAACACAAGAAAATGAATCCAGTCTTTGACTGGTGATGTCTATGAGTCTTGGATGTCCATGTTTTGATTTAAATGATTCAAAGTGATCAGGGAGACTTTGTTTTTTTTTTAAAAAATTCACTTTAGAACAACCTGAAAACATGGGGGAAGAACTTATATTTTCAAATTTTAACTCTATTTCCATTAGAATACTTTTTTCCCCAGTAGTTATTGAAGTATTTTAAAAATGCCCTATTCATATTTTTCTCACCTTTTTGTGCTTCTGACCTTTAATGCATTTTAGAATGATTTTTAATTAAATATTTGGTATGTCCAGTCTTGTTCTGCAGGTGTTATTACCACTGTTCTTAAAATTGTAGCAGGTTACTTGTTGTAAATGAGGTAGAGATCAGGATGAAGGTAGATGTGAATGTCACTACCTACGGTACTGAGGGTAATTATGGCAAGTTGGATTGGGTTCTTCCACTCAGTAATAGCTTACATCAGGCTTATTGCAGAATTTCAGGGTTTAGATGAACATGTGTCCTTGCTGCTTTGTAATGTATCCCAGGACTCCAGATGGAAACACCCTTCTTAGCGAGGAGAGTTTAGATATGGCACTGAGAACTGGTGTGAAAGTAAGTCATATTGCCTTCATAAAGAGGCCTGTGTTCAGAAACAGTTCAATGTGAGGCTATGGGAACCTGATGCCACCATCTATGCTTTGACCTGCTACAAAAACAATTACAACCTATTCCAGGCCTTGTGCACTTTTGTCTCCAGTATCCCTGGGAGCCTCTGAGGTAGTTCAGAGGGTGTTTGTTCATCAGGGACATCAATACGGGCTCCCCATAGGAGAGATAATGTTTATTTCTTTCTTTTATAGTTGGAGCATATAAAGAAAGACCAAAAACTGCTTTGATGCTCAACTACGATAATGTTTGGCCTACTGTCCCAAAGAATGAAAGTATGTCAGTATGGTGGGAAGAGTAGAAATATTTGCCATATCTTGAAAGGAAGAAAAGGGTGCACATGGAAGATTACCTAAGTGGTTTGTATTTGGTATTCTTGTCCCATAACACTAAGTGTTCTGGTAGCACAAGCTAACTTTCATTTAGAAATCTTCTCAGAAACATTCAAAATAGTTTGTCTTTTGAGTAGATTAAGATTGCATAAAAAAGCTGAGTTTCTGCCTTGTGGAATGTTTGAGGTTTCAGAATATACATAGTTAATTTTTATCTTGAATCAGAACAGAGAGTCAAAGGTGTTTTCAGAAAAAAAATTAAAATGTTTCTCTGGTACTATCAGATCAAATATAGGAATACAAAAATCCTCTATTTTCAGAGACTAAATTCTGGATATCTGATGATGACAAAATTAATGAACTTTGAAAATGCATTATAAATCCAGGGCAATGTCAACATTGGTATTAGTGGTGGATAAGTTTGTTTAAAACACATTTAAATGAGCTTATTCAGGAAACACAATCTTTTAGATGGTTAGAAATATCTTATTAATTTATTATGTTTAGAGCTTATAGTTATTATACTTAGGGATGACCTATTGCTCATTTATCTGGAACTGAAAAGTTGTTCTTGCAGTTTACCATATTTGCTTGGAAGGAAGACTGGCAAAAAGCAGCATTGCTGATAACTTTGTTTCCAGTGGGGAACCACCAGTAATGTTCAGGTAAACATTCAAAGCCTTAGACCTCCATCAGAATGGTGTTGTGTACCAAGATGTTCCAATGTCAGCTGTAGCCGAAAGAGTCCTACTTCAGTGTATCTGAACAATGCTTGTCCTTCTTTTTTTTTTTTTGCAAAGAACAATGCTGGCCACATTTATCCATGGGGTAGTCATTAGTAGTTTGATTTGCATTGTTCTGAAATATGGTCTTCAAACGAAAGCCTAGAAACCTTCTCCTCAATCCCCCTCTGTGAAAATGATGCTAAAACTCTGTAAAGAATGTTAGTGTGCACATTTCTATTTTTTCAGTTGTGTTTGTATAAAGAGGAAATCTGCAAAGCGATGAACATACTCATCCCCCACTAAGTTCAAGAAGCACCAGTGTTTTATATGCATTTCTAAGAATGTTTCATTCAGAATTATCAAGATGACTGCATCAAAATACTGTTTTTCAGCAGAGAGTGAATGTGTTATATTTCAACAAAAAGATTCTATGCCATGCTGATTTGCAGAAGCCCAGGTGATTCAATGGCTCTGAGAAATCTGCTGTACGTAAGGACCTACATACAGTCTGGTGGGTATTTTTGATATTAAAAGCAACACATTGGTCCAGCTTCCAAACAGAAGAGTCTCAGTTTTGCAGCAAGAGCTTGGTACTGAGACATGTCTGAATCTGAGCTTTGGTAGTGCCTGGTGGAAGAAGTATTCCTTTGCTTTATAAGTTTGAGGTTCAGTACTCTGAGTGACTTACTCTGCAGCCCTATTTTCTGTTTCCAAGGTCACCACAACAAGAAAATCAGGTGTTGTGGTTTAAGTTAAAGTAGGATCAGCTTCTGACTCTTAACTCAGTTGCTCTAAGTAACTTAATTTTTCTGAAAAATAACTGCATGGGTTTCGGACAGTGTTCTATAAAGTGATAACACAGGGCATTAGTATGCAAAAAGGCCAATGCTTATACTTAACCAAGGCCATCCTTAAGCTATCGGAAAAGGAGCTGTGCCTGCAAGGAGGAGTGAGTAGGGCAGGTGACCCTAAGCTTGACAAATAGAGTATTCCAGCTTATATATGTCATGCTTGGTATAAATTTGAGAGATCATGAGGGTCTCACTCTGTTCTGCAATGGCTAATGTCCAGTGAGGATCTAATTTGTCTGATTCCTCCTGATTCTGGATCTGTGCATTTCTGAATCCATTTCCTGAGTCCAGCTCTCTCCCATCTATGGACTCATTCCCTCATGTCTGCTCTACAGCATTTGTGGTGACATATAGTCATCAAGGGGTGGGCTGGGGGCACGATCTCATATATTTTTATTATTTTGTTACTTTCCTTGTTATCATTAGCATTGGTGGTAAGCCCTGTGCTCATGCCATTGACATTACTGTAATTTGCAATTCCTGACTCCTAACTGTCTATACACAAGACTTGATATCATGAGGTCAAGGGTTGGAGTCTGTTGAGGAGCACAGAAAGCTGTATAAGATAAGCCCAAGCTATCTGCAGAACAGTAATGTATGAAGACTAAGGTTGGCCTATCTGGCTTACCCTATTTGTTCCACAGGAACTGAAAATATGCACATCTCTACCCTCTCTGTTAATAAAAAGCCTCTGGACAGGCTATTCTTCAGTGATGGCAGATAGAGTAGAACGCATGATGTCTGAGCTTCAGTAGCATGTTTGTATCTGTGGAAAGTTGCTTAGAGAAGACATCTCTTCTAGCTGGCCTCATAAAAATGAGCAGACTACATCTTTTTCCTTGGTGACCTTACCTGCTCTTTTTCTCTATTTCTCTGGTGCAGCTACAGTATGTAGAATCACAGTGGAATGTGCATCTTGCTGCCAAAATTCAAGATGTCAACTGATAGTTGTGGCACTTGTTGCAGCACTGTATTTCATCCCCTGTATTTTTGTGATGAATTGCCACCAGCCTGGTATTGGCTGAAGAATGAGAAAAGTAGACATTGAAGTTCACCTCTGTTATCTCACAAAACTGCCATTTCTGTATTGTCTAACACAACCTTGGGACATCTCTTGTCAGCATTCCTGGCATCACTTCCTGCCCTTAAACCTGTGGTCTGGCTAAGGGCTGTGCCATAGTGTATGTCTTAGAATGACTGTTTTCAGTAGATGAACAATGCAGTTATCCTAGCATACCTCAGACATACCTCAGAGATTCAAGTTCTGATCCTTTTCTGACATACAGTCCTCGCAAGTATTTTCAAGGCTTGGAAAAATCTGCAAGTAAGAAAACTACTTTTTTTTCTCTTAATTTGGAAAACTTCAGCAACTTGGACTGTTTTCCTGGACTCAGAGCAATGCCACACATCTAAGACCAAGGGCTGCCAGCATGTACTATGATTTTGCTGTAGGCCAAATGATGGTGTTAGACACGACCTTCTTAGAAACAGTTTCATAGTTAACCAAGAAGGATTAGAAAGTCTAACTATGATTAGTTAAAGTCATCAGTGACTGGAGAATTGGAAATGGAGAAGTGAAAGAGAGAGGCAGTGGACACTTATCTCTAAATTTTTTGATTGTATTTGGGCAGCACTAGTGTAACGATACAGGTGACAACTTGTGTGAAGCTGATAAGCTAACTCTTCTCCATGAAGTTAGAGACTTGTTTCTGCTGAAATCCTACAGAGATGGAAAATTATGACTGCCTTCCTTGCTGCTGAGAAAAGCTTGCAAACCCTGATAACTGATCTTGCAGTACTCACTTCAGTGCCAATGTCTTACTTGTGTGTCCAGTTTTGGCAGTCATACATAATTATTTGAGCTGGAAAGCTAGGGTAGCAATGAGGTGTGTGTTTTTGTGATTAGGACCTGGGTTTTGTCTTGTTGCAAGGTTAAATTATGAGTATTATTAACCTTTTGATTCTGCTAAACTACAAACTTAAACAACAAAGATCTGGGAGTGAAAGATCATGTGCCATCAAGGTTTCACTGTGGTGTTGCAATGAGCAGGCGAAACAGAGTTGGTGAAGTGTTGATAGACTGGTTGCAGGGTAGGGGGAAGCCACAACTATTTATGGAGCATCACTAGGCTTGAGGAGCTTCCATGACTAAAAGACAACATTAAATAAGACTGATATACACACAACCCTGTAAATACATCCTCTTTCCTGTTTTTTGCCTGGACAGATTGCTCTGACTCGTCTGAATTGTAATGAATATACTTTGCTTCTGCATTTGTGTTGCACTTACTCTCTTTAGAGACACACAAGTCCTAGATATTGGACCTGTTACCTGCTATGCTCCAGGGCATCTATCCTATTCCTGTCTGAAAACTATATCTGTCCCTGGATATCGGCCATGTCAGCCTGCTTCCTGTAGGTGCCCATAAATTGAGAGATTTATATGACCATGTTCCTGGATTATGCATGAGCAAGCTCCAAATCCTTTAAAACAAGGCATTGTTTTGGCTTGTCTTGCATATAACCTTCAGTGTCTGTGGTTTGATCTGATAATGACCCAAGACCCTGATGGTTCACATGGCATATACTGTGTGTAAATCACCTGTATAGCCATGCTGTTCTTGTCCAAATCCTGAGCCAATGGAAATGGAGATCCTCCTGGGGCCACTCTTGCAGTGAGACAGATCAGACTTTGTACACTACAGCTGCTGCCTTGTAGTGCTCACATTGATGAAAGCATAAATGTTGCTATAAATGGGTTAAAGGCTAGAAAAAACTGCAGAGGTGACTGTCTGTTTTGCAGGGGAGTTGCACTCTGTAGGTAATTGAAGGTGACAGCAGCCAGTGAAAAGGGCCCTTCCTTCTCTGGATAGAATAGTAGGAAAGGGGCCTTGAACTTACAAAGGAAGTGAGACATCCAGAAACATGATTTCCAAATCTGTCATGCCTGGAGAAGGTGAAGAAAGGTCTCCAGCTGGGTACAAAGGCAATTCAGGCCACAGTAAAGTACACAGATGATCCTAACTTTTTCCAGAGGGTTCTGGGTGTTCTGATTTCATCTGAGATTTAGACTGGGCTATGTTGGAGCTGCTGGAACCAGTCTTTTGTCCATGTTATGGGTGACTACTTTTAGGTGATTTTACTGAGGATTCTATCATTTTATGAATCAGACATTGTGATATTATCTGTGTGTGAAGATTTCCCTCACACAAATCTTTTTAGCAGCCCGTGAACTTGTCAGTCTGGGCAGAGGTAATGTGATGTCAAAGAGGCACAACTTTATTAGGCTCTGTTAAAATGGTAAGGGATTTTTTTTCCAGCTAATTAGTAGTGAAGCAAAAAAAGCAACCCTGGTGTCTTTCTCAAACACAGCACACCATGTACTTCTTATTAAGGATAATATGTGTGCTGAGTGTCACATTTCAAACTTCAGCTTTTTTTGCTGTTGCCCTATTGAAAAACAAGCAAGATTAAAATTTAATTACAACAGAAAAAGTATATGTGTGTATATTTGTTTCCTACTGTTCCATAGCACAAAAGCTGTTGGGAATTTGCTCCCATTTTAACAAGATGTACTAGTATTGTGTTTTGATTTGATTTTATCCTAAGGCATAAAGAAAATTAGCTTCAAAAGTGGATAAATGTGTGAAATTAAGAGATTAATGAGTAAATAAGTTTCCAACTTTAACCATTATTGGTGCTATTAATAGTAATGGCTAAATTCTTCAGCTAAGTATTTCAAGGTACATAAAACTAAATTTGTAATTAGTTTAGTATTTCTGGAGGTTCAGCTGAGATCAGACTTTTATATGATGCAGTATGTTACTTCTGTAAGTCACTGTGGCTTCTGTGTTTCACTGCAGGAATCTTTTTGTGGCTGAGCATAAGGCTTTTAGGGCACTCTTACATTATTCCAACCACATTATGTACAGTGAAAAGGTTAGTGTATGTGTCGAATTTGACAAGACAGATGAAGTGAAGGAACCAGTCTTTATTGTTAAGATAGGAAAATGAGGTGAAAGAGACATATGCCAAAGATCAGTTAGATTAAGGCTAAGAACTGAGGCTGTGTCTTACAGTTCCCTTAATGATAAGAAAAAGTGTATCTGCTTGGTTATGGAAAACACACACAGGTAGTGTGCTGTACTGAAGTGCTGTCTTCAAAGGTCTTGGAATTCTCTTCTCCCCTGCCTATTCACCGCAAAATGTATTTTCACTAACAATGATTCTGCAGTGCTTTTGTACTGTATGTACAGGAAGCTGAATGAATGTCTGGGGACCTTTTAACTGGATCTATAAAAAGTCTGTAAATAAGACACTGTCAGATCTGTCCTTCAGAACTGTGATTACAGAAGAGGAAAAAGAAAGGCATTGCTCAATGTGATTACAGTATTCCTGCGTGTAATCTTCTCCCATGTGGTTATGTTTCCTCAGATAAGAAAAATTGCCACTCTGGTGTCAGCGGGGATGGGGTCACTGAATGGGAACAGGAGTATGTTTGGTTTTTTCACAATGGATAGTTGTTCTGTGTGTTTTCCTGACTGGATAAACCATGTCCATGGTTACTGAGCAAAGTTTATTTCTGTAGGAAATAGGTAACCGTGTTTGTGCAGTGGGGGTATCAGAACACAGAGGATTTGAAAGCAAAGGTCCAGAGGCCATCAACAGAGGGTATATGATGAGGAAATGCAAGGAGCTATATCATGTGGATTCTGGCATATACTTCATGGGATGCTTCCTTTCAAGCGCTGGTAAGGAAGAGAGGGGAATAGAAGCTCTTTGATAACACACCAGCAGCATAAATTCATTTCAGGACCAGCTCTTCACCTTGTATAAAATAGTGCAACTGATTTATGCACATAGGGATTTGGCTTGAAGCTTTAATTGCTTTCTTGGCTGAGTTCTGTTTTCCTTATGTGTACTCAGACTATCAAAAAAGTGTTAGATGTTATATTTCACCAAAACCTGTTGCTCTTGCCACCCAATTTGTTCATTATGTTCTCCTGAAGCAGTGCTGCAGAGTAACTTTATTTCATAGCTCCAAAAAGAAAAGTATCCATGGCTTTGTGAATGCTAATAGTTTTCCTGAATTGTCCTTTCCTGTCAAGTGATCAGTGGAATGCGGATAACTGTAGAGTTACTTTTACCAGATAATTTATGCCATTGCTACTCTGTTTGTGTCCTGTGTTTGCACAATCATCTTCATGTTTCCTCATTGCTTCAGATACAACATGTGTATATAACGTTTGTTACATACCTTGTATATGTAACATTTCCTAGAGCACCAATTAGGCTGTGTCTGCAGCTCATGTAGGTATGAGCATAAAACTGACTGCTGCTGGGAAGCAAGAAATGTTGCTTAGAACAGTCTGAAGACCCTACAAAAAACTGGGATGGAAACTCAGGCAGTTGGTTTTGGCTGAGTGCTATGCAGTTAACTCACCTGAGTTTAGGATCTAAGATCCTTTCATCTGCTCCAAGTAGATTTACTCTTGAATACTATGTAGTGCTTACAAGGAGAAGATTATGGTACATTTCCCAAAGAGCTGACAGTATAAAACAACAATGGCAAACAAACAGTGGACAGCAAAAGGAATATTTTTATATCATTTTTGCAGGTAAGAATAAAATACATAGACATACGGAATGATTTACATAGGGTCATGCTAAAAAATGTAAAATACGATGTTAAACTAAAATTTCAGGCCAGCACTTTAATGGAAGGGGCAAACTACTTTTGTTTCACTGTTGCTTTGTGTTTCTTAGTACATAAGTGTATCCATATCTTGGTTCTACTGGAATCATAGTCAAATATTCATAGCAGAAAAAAAGGACTGTGGCAAATTCAGAAGTGTCTGTATCCCTGCCTTCTCGTTACCATACTTCTGAACTGCAAGGTGGAACAAGATGCAAGAAAGCACCTCATCTGCCTCAGTGCAGAAGCCATCTGTGCCTGGTTTAGCAGGGAGCTGGTTACCTAAGGATGGGCAGCTGTTATTATGGTGAAGCAAGTAAAAAAGCATTCACTGAGACTCTTTCCAATATAATACATACTATGATCTTGTACAATAGGTCAGAAAAAATGATACTCATTAGAAAACTCACCATCGCGTACCTCATGTCCTTTAAAAGATCTCAATGCTTTTAAATCTTTGAAATCTCTCTAGAGGTGGTTAGAAAGATGTGAAATTGCTCATTATGCTATGCTCATCATGCTACCCTCATGGTAAAAGATCATTTTGGCATGGGTAGTGTACCTATCAGATCTGTAGCACACTTTTGTGGACCAACAGCATGCCCCCAGTACCCATGGGAAGGTTATCAAGAGCTTGGTGCCAGGCTATGCACAGCAGCACATGATAGAAACAACTATTCATTGAAACAAGAGAGGAGCAAATTGTACACAGGGAGGAACCTTTTCTCCGTAAGGGTGATCAGGCAGTGGAACAAATGTCCAGAAGGTTTATGCAGCCTCTGCCCTTGGAAGATTTAAAGTCCCAGTTGATCATAGCTTGAAGCATTCTGTTCTGGCCTCGTGACTGAGCCTGCTTTGTGGTTGGACTAGAGATATCCTCAGGTCCCTTCCGACCTAAAGTTTCCTCTGATTGCATGACAACTTGCAAAACAGAACTTTACCACTTAACTTCTTGAGGAAGCTGATACATTTTGTTTTAGTGGAATCATACATGTCTTAGAAATTGTTTCAGTTATGATTAAGAATTCTATCCTGTTATAACTATTGTTATTTATGCTAGCGGTTTAAAAAAAGGAAGATGGTTTAGCTCAAATCTTTCAGTTCCAGAACTCATAGTAGATACAAAAACCTCCTACCCCTTCTCTGCTTTTCTTCTCCTCTGCCTACCTCTCCAGGAAAATTTGCCAAATAGAATCAAAAAATCCCCTGATTTTTAAGTGAAATATTGTTATAGAGTACAAGAGTTTCTGACCCAATCTTTGGTTCCATTTCAGTGTTTTTTTGTTTCTGTCCTTAACTAATGGGAACGTCTTTAGTCCTTATTAGAAGAAGGGTCTGCTAAGTCATTGGGGTACATCATGTAGAATAAGGGTGAATTATAGGGCACATATTTTTTCAGACATACATTGGACTAGCAGCTGGAAGTTCCCATTATCTCATTTTAGGGGTTAATACTCAAGAATAACCAGGTTTTTTTAATCTGCAAAGGTCAAAGAGGAAAATATTTTTATATTCATACAAGTGCTATCTTATGTTGCAGAAATGAAGCTGCAGAAACTACAAGAGGAGAATAAATAGCATGTCTTTATTCCAAGATATTTGTTAGGCATTCTCCAAGTGAAATCGATACTAGAAATTCAAGCATGCTTATTGTTTGTATGATGATTAAAATGTTCTAGTGCACATGGTGCAGGTTTTTTTCACCATGTACAAGATTGGGTATATATATAGAAGGCATGAGGGAGAGGATAAGATTTTGAAAACTTTGGCTTTTAATTGGAAGAACATAATGATAGCAATAATATTCACATGGTATTTGAAAAAAGATTAGGGTTAAATCATGCTGTCAACTCTGCTATTGATTTGGTAAAGGAGGATTTAGGCAAGTAATGGTGGCAGAAGCAACTTAAATTCAACTTTTTGTCCTTACACTATGAAATAAATTCCTCTTTAGAAAAGGGTCATTTTCTCCCTCTCTTCCTCAATCTCAATAGTGTTGTACTCCAACAGTAGTAAGGTGTTCAGCAGTGAAAAACAAGCACAAAGAAGGAATTAATTAATCTCATACATTTTAGCACTCTAAAAGTTCACCTCTCTGAAGCAGTTGCTTTGGATAGTTATAAAATTGAGGCAAAGTAATAGGTGTTCTGTCAAAGCTGTTTATACCACTTTAGGAATATCTAGTTGATTAACTTAAAGCTTGTTCACCTTTCAGTTAGTTAAGGCTAAATGAGAATAGCTCCACTGTAAGTATGGTAGAATTTAATCTTCTGTTTGCGGAAGTGCCTATGTTTTTATATATTGACCTTTCTAGGTGGAGCTGAAGTAAATTAAGATGGTATTCTAGTATTCAAAACAGTTTGTGAGTCATTACAGCATATTATATATTCTAAGAAACCTATATTCTCTCAGGTACTCAAAATAATATTTTCATTGTCTAAAATGACAATCAGCTGCTGCAATTTGTATATTATGTAGAAGATTCACTACTGCTTGAGAGCTTTCACAGCAGTCATTTGCTGTGCCACAAAGTAGGGTACAAGCCAGAAACATGAACAATGTAGAATAACAATAGTGGGTACTAACCTATCAGTAGTACACCCTCAGCTCAAATATTTACTGTATGTAATACTTTTGGTCTTGCAGTGCACAAAGAAGCTTTTGTTCAGATAGCCAATAGAAATTCTGGAGAACCACCTTAAATTTTCTGGAGAAGGCTCTGAGATTAACAACCACAGTAGAAAAATACCAAAGCCCTGATTATGGAAACATTCATTCAGAACAAAGGTTTTGCCTTTATAGCTGTATTTTTTTGACAAGTACACTGTTTTTCAGAAATAAAAGAAGATCCCAAAACCAGGTACAATCCTAAACACAATTCTGCACCAGTTTCTCCAGTCACTTGGCTGTATATTAAAGTGTGCATGTTAGCCAGAGATAACTGACCCCAGCAAAGACAATGTGATGTTAAGGGTGGTAGAGCTACACAGTCAGAATTGCAGCTGCAGAATTGATACACCTGATGTGTTCTCTGTTCTAAGATCTGAAAAGGTTAGCCATAAAATGTGTTAGTGGTTAGTTATAAAATGAGTTAGAAAGAGTTAGTTATAAAACCTTGCAGTGCTGACTAAGAAGAACATGCTGCTTCGCTGACGCTAGTATTTTTTTCATGACAACTCTTCTCTGTGGGAAGTATCTGGACTTAGCCCATGGTCAAGTGGCTGAGACACACAAATAACTTACCTTATATGAAATAGATTGGTTTTATTTCATTACTTCTTTTAACAAGTCTCCAGCCAACTTTGTGCTTGGAACAAGATGAGGTCCCCTCTTCTATAGGCCCCCCAAGTCTGACAGATGAGGCTGAGGTTGACACATATTTGACTTACTTGCTGAATGTAGTCATCTGCTTTGTATTGCCAGTAGGTCCAGCTTTCAGCAGACTGTCCTGGTTCTTCAGACATTTTAAAGGGAACAAAGCATTATTCATATGCCATAATATGAATTCAGGGTCCTTCCACAAAGGAAATTACTTCTACCTACTTCTAAGACTTCTCCCATTCAAGAAAATTAAATGAAGCACTTGGAGATGTTTTTAATTGCTTATGACTCAGTTGAGAAACTTCTAAGAATGAGTTTCTTTTTGTAATGTAACTTGATAGCTCGTTCATTGAATGTAATTATGCTGTATGATGGATAGGGAAGTATAACTGGAGAGCTAAATAAGATGGAGATGACAAAATAATGGTAACAAAAAATAATGGTGTTTGGGTTATGTGATACTTCCTGACAGTGTACATCACCACATTGTCACTGTCTTTGAATAGCAATGTAGCCTTGTGTCTTCTTCCTGTAGCGTATATTTAGCAAGTCGCATGTATTGTCTCTCTTCCAGTCTTCAGTGTACTTGTAGTTTGGCTGCATACTTTGGAGCATTTCACAGAGGTGGGAGTGAGAAGGCATTTCATCTTCTCTCTGGAGTGGCTGCAGACCTGCATCACTAGGGTCAATGTGCTACCCCTCTCATTGGTGAGAATGAGTGGTAATTTTCACAGTTACAGAGACTAGCTCTGCTGGGAGGCTCAGCTGGAGTCCAACACAAAGCCTCCAAAGAGCTGTAAAGGGTGCTGGGTGCAGACCAATGTGTGTAGCACTATAGTAACCCATATTAGGTACTGGAGTTGTTTACCACTAGTGAAACCTCCATGAGTTTTTCAATAGCAGTGTTAGAAAAGGTTTTATAAATTCTTTAACACAAAGCAAACACATTTTATCAGTCACATGAATGACTGTGTTTACCTGTCTGAATTGCTCTATGGTATCAGGGCTGTTCCTGTTAATCTGTAACTAGGAGGCTGGCTGGAGAAGAATCACTTTTCCACCTCAATTAAGTGTTCAATAGGACCTGCAGAGGAGGAGACTAGCCCACATGTTTATAGAAACTAACTAATGGAGGTGACTGAGGTATAGCTTCAAAGAGAGAACAGGAGCACTTCTGAACACGAGACATGGGCAGGAAGGGCTTATTGCCAAGCATATTCTTTTCTGAGTGCTAACTTTCACTGTAATTTAAGAAACCAGACTACATGTGCTTTCCAGACTCCCTGGTTTTGTCTAGTGAGATGAACCCAGCCTTTCTTGCTCTTCTATTTCTTTTTTCCCACCCTATTCCAGATGTGCAGGCCTGCATAAACCAGCAGGATTCCAATTATAATGATACTTCTCCATTCACTATTCATCCAGTTTTTTCTTGATGTGAAAATGAAATGTGACCCAAAATAACCCGGGGGGAGGGAGGGGAAACTCTACCATTATGTACATGTGATTTGTTTTTCCAGTAGTTTGTTTCTTTCTTTATTTTGTTTTTAAGTACTAAAAGATAACAAAAACTCACAAACAGGAAGAACAAAAAATTGGATGTATGCAAGAGACTCACTCCTATTCAAACCACTGGCATCTGAGGACAGGAATTATCTCCTACATGGAACAAATGAGCAAGATACTGATACATAATGATTACTAATTGATAAAAACAATATCAAGACCCATAATGATGAGACACAGAAAAATTACTTCTGCAAACAATACCAGCATTCATGCTAGGAGGATACAGATGAAAAATAAGAAATATAAAGAACAAAACCCCTGAGACTAAGTCCTGGGGCAAAATTTTAGACTACCTCTGCTTTTCTAGAATCACGGAAATATGGAATAGTATAGAATTACTGAGAAGTAAATACATTAGTATTCACTCCACTTTTCATACTGACTAAGGGATTATAAAGCTGTTCTGTTTTTCCTTTCCAGGTAAGCTGTGAAAGCAAAAAGAGTGCATTGCTTGTTGTTGTGCAGACTTTACATCAGAACTAGGATGTGTGGCAAGGTACAGACTAAACAAACAATATCCAGAGGCAAGCTGAAGTATAACTCAGGAACGTAAGCTTCTCTCAGCTCATGTGCACTTTCTAGAAAAAAGAGCAGTTTTTAAAGAGTAAGCCATGGTATTTCAAGTCTGAGAAGAGGCTGAATGAATATATCAGGACTTTGAAAGAAAGGCCAGAAAAGTCCTGAGAGAAGAAAGTGGAGAACCCAATACAGCCAGTGGTCATGTATGTCCAGAAAAATGGAATTGGTGGTTTAATGTCAATTTGAAGAAAACATGGTTGGATTGTTGGATTTCTTTGGCTTTGTTTTGCTTTAGGTTTTTTTGGGTTTGGGTTTGTTTTTTTTTTTGGTAGGGTTTTTTTTTTTTTTTTGTTTTTTTTCCTGAAAAGTCCATTCTTATAACGGCCTTTTTGATTTTGCTGAAGACAAAATCTATAAAACTAGTTATCAAAGGATCACTGGGGAAGTTGATTTGATTTTTGTTGCTAAACAATCAAAGATTAGAGGAGTTGTGTTAACTATGTTACTGCTCTGACAATCAAACTCACAAGGATAAGTAAAAATGTGCTGAACTATTGTGAAGAAATTATCTTCAAAATCAGCTGTTTCAAATGACTTTGGCTTTCAGGTGTGGACAGTAACCATCCTTGACCAAGCTAACTGCTAATCTTTGCAAAGATTTCAGCAGTTGCAGAGGAGAAAGTAGTTTCCTGATGTAAAGCCCAAGGGATCCGACAATTCTCTCAAAATAAGGTGCTCCAGGCAAAGTTCTCAAGCTGAATAGCCTATTTCTGTACCTCAGGATGTCCTGGCCCCTGAACGACAAGATTAAAGCTCTGTTCAGCAGAACTCTTACATATCCATTAAGTTCAAAATGTCATTGACCTTAACTGCTTTAGACAATTTGTTCTCATACCACTTTCCACCCTCATAAGCTGCTGAGGTTTCTAACAATTGCAGCCAGTCTCACTAAGAGATATTTCCTACTTCTGAAAAATTGAGTCCCTAGTTACTGTATCCCTCCAAGAACATGAAGGGTGTAACTCTGCAACAGTGGTGGAAGATGAAGGCACTTTTTCCTCTTTTTTTTTCTCTCTTGGCATGTACTTAGTCACTTACTTACTACTTTAAATTCCTATTTCAAAGCATTTGGAATAAAATACAGTGTAATTTTACATCAGGGAGAATAATGGAGTTGGCTGTTCACAAGTTACCAAGTGTTTTAATAGATTTGCTATGCTTTGCCAGAATTTTGAATATAGGACTGTAGGTTCCAAATAATATCATCTTTTATTTCAAGTTTTATTGCATAATTAAGATTTTTTCCCTAGAGTGTTTTATTTGTAAATCACTGGGATATAGCTTGATTTTTTTAATGCTTCTCTGCTTGGCTTGCATCATTGTCTGAATTAATGATAATCTGAGCCTTTAACAGTTTAAGTGATTGGCTTTTTGTAGAACCTGGTGTTCTGACCAGAGTGGAGACATACCCAATCAGACACATTCTCGTGGCCATACATATATAATATTAATAGCTTGGTTTGAAATCTATCTCCTTACCATTAACACAAAAACTGGGTTTAAAAGGTGTTATGTGAAAGTTCTTGTTTACACCAAAGGAGATTTCCTACAACAGGGCTAACCTATAAACCCAGAAATAACTGAGATTGGTCTTGCAGCAATTATTCAAGGAACAACACAGCAAAATATGCCTTCCTGAATTCACAGCAGCTAGAATAGTTGTCTATTAGTATTAATACTCACTTATTCTCAATGAAACCTGTTATTCTAATATCTCTTATTCTTGTAGATTAGGAAATTAATATGGAGGTTGTATAGGTGAGAACAGAAAGTCATGAAGGAAGTCTATTGGGTCTTTGTAAATTCAGCCTCCACCTCCTGATATGGAGGAGAAGCACAGCCTTTCATGTGCTGTCTGACAGTACCAGCCCAGGAACTCTTTCATAATGGTATATGATCTCTCTTTCATTTAATCCACCAAAAACTTTCTTCCAAAATTAAACAATGCAACTTCTTCCTTGGTAGTTTTCAACTTGTGAAACTCTACTAAGTTCGTGAGTTTTTGATGGCTGAAAACAGTTTGAAAAGAAGAATCGGGCTCACTAGTTCTGCTTCGGAAGCCTGGTTGAAAAATAAAGTCACATTAAAAAAGGCTGAGCACTTGCCTGTGCACTTGATGGGATTTTAAACAATTAAGCAGCCAGTAATGGCTTCTGATCCCATGGAAACAGCTGTAGAAAAAAAAGGCATTACTCCGTTACTCCATTGAAAAGTGGTTAGTTTAAAGCATTCTATCCCATTTTCGGCAGTCTGATGGCAGTTTCCATGGGGATGGGAGTAGAGGATTCCTGAAGTGTTATTAGAATTTCTGCAAACAACATAGATGGAGGTCAAAATATGCTAATTATATCTCAACAGTAACCATAAAAGTAATAATTTTGGGAGAGGGAGAAGGGAAAGACAACAAACTGGTTTTCCTCTTTTTTCCATCTGCAATACACCTCTGATGAATGACCCAACTAGTCAGAATAAAATTAAATTACCTTTTTCTCCTCTCTTTCATAGTTCTGCAATGTAATATTATGCTTATTTTATAAATTGGACAACTGAATCAGAAAGAAAGCTGAGTGATCAAAAGACCAGGAATCAAGGATATTGCTGGAAAAACACTTTTATTGTTTCTAAAGCTCTAGCTAGTCCTGCCTGGACCCTGGATTGTCTTCACCCTGCCCATGGCCCAGGACCCCCTGTCAGCCTCCCTGTCCATCAGCCTCTGTCCCAGCAACACCACAGAAGGATTGGTCTCTGGCCCCCCATGGCCCTGCCCTGCTTGGCTGTAGACCCACAGTCCATCTTGGACCTGGTCCCAGCTCGACTTTCTCCTCAGGGAGGTACCCAATGCTGCCCTCCAGGTGCTCACTTCTGTCTGGGGTGGTGGGACAAGCCCTGCCTGGAGGATCCTGCCTGAAAGGTTTTAGTCCAGGCAGCATCTTGGCAGAGAGCTCCAGGCAGGGGCTGATGGCCCTGAGCTGGGCTGAGATGGAATCCTGGGCTGTGAGTAGATTGGGGGAGGCCCTGGGGGAAACTGGGGCAGGGCAGGCAGAGCAGCTGGTGTCCTCAGGTCATTGCCCTCCAGGAACAACTAGAGACAAGTGCAAGAGTTTTCTTGGGAGTAGATTTTTGAAGCCTTTCAACTCCAGCAGTCCCGAAATGGAAAAAAAAATAGTTTTGTAGTTTCTGAAAATTATCTCAAATTGAGTGCTGTGTCATCGCGATTTTCTAACATTTCACTCATCTGCAACGTGAGGAAATGATGGCACTTGAACCCAGTGCTCTCTCTGTTTCAGCTGACAGTTGGGTCTGAAACCTGAAGGTTTTGAATTACTTCTGCTTTGATAATCTTTGCACTCAAACAGATACCTAAAGGGATTTTTTTTTTTTTGAAAGGAGGAGGGGAAATTTGGAAAGGGCAGAAGACAGTAAGTGATTTTCAATGTCCCGAGCTGCAAAAAGCTCTTCTCATCACCCTTCTTATTCTTTGTATTCCTGGTTGGTAGTACTGAGAACATAGTGACTGTGAGTTGCAGAGTGTCTGCATGGAGATTAAAATCTTTTCAATAGATTCATGATGTGAAAAAAAATTATTGTGTGTCTTGCTCATGGAAAATCTAATTTTAAACAGTATTGCTTAGCTGTGATTTGTTGGAGAGATGCATGGTATTTTTAATCTGGTCTGACGTGATGAACATTGAGGTACTACTACATGTTCCATACCAGCTTGTAATTTCCTATGAAGGACATAGGATGCACTGAAGAATAAATAGACTGGCCTTCTTTTAATTTTGTCTCAGTACAGCTTTATACAAATACAATGGTTTTTTGCCTATGGGCATTTGTGACAAATACACAATTCAACTAGTGTTAGTTCCAGCTCCTTTAAAAATATATTTGTCATTTTAAACACATTTCACTTTATCTTTATTTTTTAAAGTTGTGCTGTGAAACTCTTACAGTTACAGCTGAATTTCATTTTAATTTCAAGCTGACTCCTAACCTAATCAACATTCAGTGCATTGCTGTGGTCTGCCTAAATCTATTTAAAGGAGGAAAATATTCTTTCCACTGTCTTGTTTGGATAGGAAAAGACATCAATCATTTCACAATGGTAAGAAATACAGAGAATAAAATTTTAAAGGTGAACACTACATATTAGTGCATGACTCTTGACATGAGTGATTTGTGTCTATTCATTTTCCGATGTCCATATGCAGTTTTATGACGTCATGAGTCAGCTTTGTTAGAGAGGATTGCTGAATTAGACTTTGGAAGTGTCATTTGCCTGAAGTTCAAATATGAATTTTAAGTTTTATGCTTTTCTTTTTTTTGTTTTGATTGGCATTTAAATAGTAAAAGGCTTTTCTTAAAAAAAGTAAAATAACTTACGTATTTAGTCAGCAATAAATGGCACAAACAATAACTAAAGAAATGACTGATATTCAGAAATTTCAGAAATTCTGTGAAGAGTGTGATAACAGAGTGAAGTACAAAGAGTGTATTAGGAAGAAAAACAAGGAGATCATTTGTGCTTGGAATTGCTGCAGAAAGGAAGTAAACCCATTGGTGTTTCAATGGCTGAGAATGTCTAAAATGAAATCAAGGAAGGGACTCACCTATCTCTTCTTCAAAAATTAGCCTTTATTTCTTTAATTCTGTGTAAGCGTGAAGACAAGAAAACATCCAAGCCCAGATTGCATTATAAAAATCCTTTGTGCATTTAAAAAGCCACTGAAATTCCCTCCATCATCTCCAGTTTCTACTGTGTAGAACTTAAAAACAATTTGTATTGTTAAATAACTTAAAAAGCAATTGTGTATTCTTTCTTAGTAGTCAGAAGCCATTTCTATGAGCTAGGAGATATTGTAATATTCTTCCTGTAACTATGGGGATGTGCTTTAGCACTTCTACCTGCTCAAGATAAAATGCACATTGAAGTTAAAAAATTTTGACAAATTTTTGTCACAAGCTGTTCAGTGTTGGAGGATGACTTATTGATAATGCAGTGGCTATTGGTGGCTAGTTAACTGAAAGCAAATATTTATGCTCATTTTCAATTAAATTGTAGGCAATTTGAGAAACTGCTAATGGTAACACAGCTACCTATAAATAGTATTACACTGTCAAAGTTGAAATAAGTGGAATTTTTGCTTATGTTATATTTTTATATATTTTTCATTACATTCATTGTTGACTGAAAATGATCAAATTGAAGGTCAATTATGAACCTTCCATATACATATTAATAAAAAAAGTTTCAAACTACATTGAGAAAGTTACACTCTGTTAAACTAAGTTTTTAGTGATTTACACTGATGAAAGAAGAGCTAATATGATGCTCAGAATTATAAACTTTCTTCTCTTAGGATATATAATTTAAAATCTGGTGAAAGTTTAAGAAGTATATTACTTAATTTACTGTTACAATCAAGTGGTTTTCATGAATGATGTAAGACTACACTGTTGTTCATTTTTACTGCTTTTGTAGCACTTAGCTCTCATACAATTTAGTATTTTTTAAAAAAAGAATTCTGTTCTCAGGACTTAAATGAATTTTTTTTCCTTTGTTCTGATCCTTGTCCTTGAGATTCCACTGTGCAGCAGAAACTGCAAATATATGTCTTTATTGAGGCATGTGAAATGATCTTTTGACTCACTCTGGAAAGAACAAATTGTCTTTTTAGGTGTTGGATGTTGGTGGGGTATAATCATTAGAGTCACAAGCATTTCTGTGATCTGTGAAAAGAATGCAATAAGCTAAAAATTCCCAGTTAGAGCCAACCTTTGGTCCCAATCACTTTCCTCTGTATTTTCAGTGCATTGGGCCAGTAGACTCTAGATGCTATGGAGAACCTTTCACACAGAAAGTAGGTAAGAGAAATCTTCAGATACTAAATACTTAAGCATATGAGAAAATCCTGGCTAAACTAATTTTAAGGTAAACTAGACCTGTTCTAGCAATTTATTTCACACTTCTTTTCCTTTGCATTTCAGTGGCAATTCTAAAATGAATTAATAATTAATTTAGAATATTTGGATTTTAAGGTAGTGACAAAGTGTAAACTGTTCTTTTGGAGAACAAATACATTTGAATGATGTTCAGACAGCAGTTCTTTGAAAATGGGTGGAAATGAAAGTTACAATGTTTAGAAATGTAGAAAGTAAATGATCTATGTATGCATA
The DNA here is from genome assembly GCA_013389865.1 of Piaya cayana. Lineage (NCBI taxonomy): Eukaryota > Metazoa > Chordata > Aves > Cuculiformes > Coccyzidae > Piaya > Piaya cayana. The sequence goes on along the minus strand of WAAB01003258.1, from coordinate 178,986 downwards.
TGTACATATATATTCTGCATTCCTTCTTCCCAAAATACCAGAAGAGTCTTTTGTTCTGAGATTTGCATATCAAGGACAATGAGAAGCACAATGGAAAGCTACATTGGTGACTTTATATGATGAATCCTGGCACTTGGTACAAGCCAACACTTGTAGAAACAATGTATGACTAGTTGAGTGTAACTCAGTACAGTAAACTGTGTTTACAGAGATTTCTAAATACAGGTGTAGTAATTCAGAGTTAGTTATTGTCAGTCAAATCAATATAGATATTAAAAATTCCTGAATCTATTTTTGATGTGGAAAAATAACAGCAGTCACTGAGATTTCAGCAACTAGTGTTTGAAGCAAACACTTGTTTGCAAAACACAGCAAGTGTTTTCAAGAACCTGCATGACTGTTTATCCATGCCTTAGTAGACTCTGAAATTGATGTAACTGTCCTGATATCTACCTCTCTATATTTAATATATAAACCCCCTCCAACACATTTTTCTGGTCTAAAAAAGAAATGCTATCTATTGCTATGTCCAGAGCATGCAAAGTATTTTAAGCAGCTGTAATTTGCCTTGCCATGTAGGAAATGCCCTTTTCACTGTATAAAGCAACAGAGAGACCTAATGTGCATTTATCTCTTTTACTTTTAACTTGCTCGTTTTAGTGCCATAACTGTCTGAATTGGACTTGTGGCTGCATTTTATGAACGCTGTAATTTTTGGGGCTGAAAATCTGAGAATTATGATCTTCTCATAAAAACTACAGACATTTTGTATTAAGAGGAGAATGGGGAAGAAAGACACAGAAGGCAGAGCAATATACAACCATTTTTCACAGCTGATGATTTTCTTCTTACAGCCTAAACACTTGTGTGCTATGTACTCTTCCATCAGATCACACTGGCATATGGGGTCGGGTAAAAGTGAAGAATCTGGTTAATCTAGAAGCTGGGAAACAATTCTACTGTTGCATTTGCATATTTAGAGGAAGTTTTCATCCTGGGGAAATGCCCCAGTGTGATTTCAATAATTTCCCTAACATCTGTTTTTGTATTTTCTGTGGAATGTCTATTAATTATAAAATCTACTAGTTGCACTAGCAGTTCTCAGCCTCTCATGTCCACCATAGCCCATCTGCTCCACCCACAAAACCAGAGTCCAGAGTAGTGAATTGACTGTGTCCTGTTGCTTCTGCAGCAATCAGGGAGCATTTCCATGCAGCATGTCCCCACATGCAAATTTTAGTTTTAATTCCATTGCCCTCTAATGAGGAATAAAATCTGTCTCTTGCTAAGACAGCTCTAGTGGACAAATATTTGATCTTTCTAGAGCTTTAGGACTGCTGCTGTTGCACTGCCCACATTCCCTGTAAAGAATTATAGAATCATAGAATCATTTGGGTATGAAAAGAACCACAAGATCATCAAGTCTGATGTTAACACTGCCAAGTTCACCACTAAACCATGTCCCTAAGTGCCACATCTACATGTTTCTCAAATACCTCCAGGGATGATGACTAAACCACTTCCCTGGACAGCCTGTTCCAATTACTGACAACCCTTTTGGTGAAGATATTTTTCCTAATATCCAATCTAAACCTCTCCTGGTGCATCTCGAGGCCATTTCCTCTCATCCTATTGCTCATTACTTGGGAGAAGAGACCAACACCCACCTCACTACAAGCTCCTTTCAGATAGTTGTCACATTTCTCTCTTTCCCACTGTGTTTGCAAAGAATTCAGTAAAAAAAATGTTATACAGTTATCTTTTCTAGTAAGTCCAATATAATTACAAGATGCCACCATGGATCTAGTATTCTTTTAGATGCACCTTGCATTGCAAATGCGTGTAACGCATTTGGAGAACGTGATCCAGTCTATATTTCCTCGCATCTTTTTCATGCTCTTGCAGGAAACAGCTACCTGCAGTTGGAAAACCTGTGGAATTTCTGTGGGGCATAGAAGAGATGTCATTGAAGAGATTTCCTGGTAGGTATGAATTTTATATTCCAGAAGGGAAAGTGCAGATTTACTTGAAATGCCCTGACTCCAGGATGGAAAAGATCCATATTTCTGTTTAGGAGTCACTTTTATGAGCAGCAAGTAGATATGATTTTTAGTAGAAAACAGAGATACTGAAAAGTTTTTTAGTAAATAGAAAGTCCAAGGAAATGCAATCACAAATAGGGATATGTTTCTTTAAATTTATCCATGCTCATGCTGCAAACACTCTTTCCTTGCCATTTCTTCACTTCACATATATGGGGGTAGAGGTGTGCAGATGAAGTGGATTTTGCACATAAAACAGGGGCTCAGCTAGTTTTTCTCACAAAGATATATTTTCCTGCGAGGACTCAGCAGAGCTTCACAGCAGTAGCATTAATGGTAATAGTGTTAAAAAAAAACCAACAAACTTATCCATGTGCTAAGCAAATGTTCCCACAGACTATTGTGAATTAAAATTTTAAGTTCTAAAAGGTGTCTGGCAACTTGGGGTATATCTGAACCCTCACTTCCCCCTTCTTCACAGTGGTTCACATAGTGTATTTGTTTTGTATTATGGTCTTGAAACAAAGGGGGAAATACAACTGGAGAGGAGATGATGTCAGCCTCTCTGTTATCAAAAGATACAGTGAATATGTATGTGTTTGGAAAAAAAGAAAAGATACTGGCTTTGAACCCAAGTAAGACAGCTGTGTCTGCCATGCCTTTACTGTTGCTGGATCAGTACTGAGAGAGGAAAAAAAAAATCCCTTGGACCCTCTCCTTCTGCAGCTGTCAAACAAAGGTCTGAGCTTCCTGCAAACACTGTGAAGACATCATCTCTCAAAGGGTCTAGGGAAAGCAGAGAGATGGAGGGGAAACCTCTCCCTTACTCCCTCCCATATACAGGGCACTCATCCACTGGTGTGTCAGGAATTAAGTGATTTTCTGTCTGCTCTGCCTATACAGCCTCATTTCCTGTGCACGCTTGGGCCTAAATCCTCAGCTAGTTTGGCACAGTCTTCCCAAGTCAATGGAGCTGCCTTACTCAGGACCTAGCAGCTGAGGATACTGCCTTCATTGTTATTCCGAGGATCTCTGGCATGCTGAAAGTAGAGGGGAGCATCATGCTTGTCTATGCACCCTTTAACTAGGTGAGCTGATCTTACAGCTGTGAAGCTGAGAAGGCGTGAGATTTGGAGAGGGGATTTACTGTTTTCTGGGAACCTAGTTGCGGTTGTTCTGTGTTTACTTCAAGGGTGGAAATCTAGAATGCTGGGACAGAGTTAAACATTTAATGAAACTGCAATTTTCATGAGTCTGATAGTCTCAATATAACCACTCTGTTTTTTTTTTTATGATTTGTTTTCTCTCATGAGGGAAACCAACACTGAATCTGGGTTTTGGTTTTGATTTTTGCATTTTGTTCCTGAATTTCTGCCACTCTACATCTAAGGGACTTGGGTCTTTAATCACACAATGGATGAGTGAGTGAAAGAAAGTGTACATATTCTGCTCCTTAATAATTCTAAGGACCATGAACCTACGTCTAATGCATTTGTAAACCAGTCACATGGGAAGGAAGGTCTGGAAGTATCGAGCAAACTGAAATCACTTACTGAGTGTTTTGAGAAACTCTTCCACTTTTTAGGTGGAGTGTGGCAACCGTTAAACTGTACATGGCAGCCACAGAAAGTTTGAGACAGGATGGGAAATAGGAATACAATATTCTTGTGGGAACTGTGTGGGAAATAGAGAGACAGACTGCAATGCAATAAACTCCAGGATCTGTTTGTGCAGAGGAATGCACAATTGAAAGGGTGTGGGGGTGGAAGGGAAGAGAGGAATAGGAAAAATAGACTTCCCCTCCATGCAATGGATATTATTTAAAACAATAGCTGAGAATTCTCAAATTACAAAAGAATATCATGATGAAGAATAAAGACAAAAAATACACAAGCGAAGAGGGGGAAAGAGAGCAAGTAAAATCTCAGAATCAGCTGGATAGTGCTGGTAATTCCAAGGCTACAGGAGGAATACATTTTCTCATCAGCGAGCCTTCTTCATACTGTCTAATTAAAAAGCACATGGAACAGACTTTTACCAGAATTGTTGTCACTGAACATATAACCATGGGGATTTCCAGGTGGTTACTGCCTAAGCTGAACTTTAAATAGGATCTTTAAAACAATTACTTTTCTTGTTAAGGTTGTTGTTTTGTACTTGCAGTTATTTTCAAGGGAAAATACTAATTTTGAGAGTACAACCACATAACTAAGTGAAAAGTTTAAAAAGAATTTTGCTCCCACTTTTATCCTAGGATATGTGACAAACTTTGAAAAATCTTTTAGTAAACGTTGTAAAAAAGACAGATTGTAAGTGTCTGTCTGTAAGCTCTTGGGTACTGAACACTATAAAAAAAGAATCTGACCTTTCTTTGGCTCCCTAGTTAAGCACTCATGAGTGGTGGAGCAAAAGAAAAGCTGCTCTTTGCCCCAGATGTCAAAAAAGATGCCACTCAACCTCTCTATGTTCCACTTTGTATGAGACTGTGCATCATAGATGCAGTTCATTGCTGCTTAATTTTCAGATTTGCTGCGCTCCTGAGGGCTTGACCTGTGAGTTTTGAGTACTGTGTTGAAATCCTTTTAGTTTAGCTGGAAAGTACTCAGCAATGCACCAGCCCAAGTCATAGANACCACTCTCATAGTGAAGAAACTCTTCCTCATGTGTAGTCTTAATCTGCCCCTTTCCAGTTTATATCCATTTCTCCTTGTCCCTCCTCAGCTTTCTTGTACTGGAAGGTTGCCATAAGATTTCCTCAAAGCCTTCTCTTCTCCAGGTTGAACAAGCCCAACTCTCTCCAGCCCTCTGTTCATATTTGTAGCCCTCCTCTTTGCCCATTCCAACAGCTTCATATCCTTCTTACATAGAGTATTCCAGAACTGGACACAATACACCTGATGAGGTCTCACAAGAGAGGAATAGGGGAGCAGAATCACCTCCCTCAACTTGTTGGCCAGATTTCTTTTGATGCAGCCCAGGATAGGGTTGACTTTCTGGGCTGTAAGTGCATATTGCTGGCTCATGTCAAGCTTCTCATCAACTAGCATCCCCCAAGTCCTTCTCTGCAGGGCAGCTCTCAATCATGTTATCCCTTATCCTGTACTGAAATCGGAGATTTCCCTGACGCAGGTGTACAACCTCACACTTGGCCTTGTTGAACCTCATCAGGTTTGCACAGGCTGAATTCTCCAGCCTGTCCAGGTCCCTCTGAATGACATCCCATCCTTCCAGTGTGGCAATTACACCACTCAGCATTTGATCTTGCTGTCAATATCATTGATGAAGATATTAAACAATACTGGTCCCAGTAGAGACCTCTGAGGGGCACCACTTGCCACGGATCTCCATCTGGACTTCGAGCCATTGACCACTACTCTCTGAATAGGACCATCCAACCAGTTTCTATCCACTGAACTGCCCACCCATCAAATCCATATCTCTCCAATTTAGAGAGAAGGATGTTGTGGGGGACAAAGGCTTTACAAATGTCAAGATAGATCCACTGGTTTACCTGTATCCACTGCTGTGGACATCATAGAAAGCCAGTAAGCTAGTCATATGGGATTGGCCCTGGTGAAGCCGTGCTGGCTGCCATTAATCAGCTCCCCATCCTCCATGCAATTCAGCATGTCTTCTAGGAGGATCTGAGAAGAGCAGTGAAGTTGGTGAGGGGGGTGGAGAACAGGCCTTATGAGGAACAGCTGAGAGAGCTGGGGTTGTTTAGCCTGGAGAAGAGGAGGCTGAGGAGAGACCTCATTGCCCTCTACAACTACTTGGAAGGAAGTTGTGGAGAGAAGGGTGCTGGCCTCTTTCTCCCAAGTGACAGGTGACAGGACAAGAGGGAATGGCCTCAAGCTCCACCAGGGGAGGTTTATGCTGAATATTAGGAAAAAAATTTTCACAGAAAGGGTCACTGGGACCTGGAACAGGCTACCCAGGAAGGTGGTTGATTCACCTTCCCTAGAGGTGTTTAAGGCATGAGTGGATGAGGCGCTGAGGGGCATGGTTTAGTGATTGATAGGAATGTTTGGACTCGATGATCCGGTGGGTCTTTTCCAACCTGGTGATTCTATGATTCCTGAGATAAAGGGCAACATCTCCATCCCTCCTTTCCAGTATGTCCCTTCTGAACAGCCTGTAGCCATTGATAGCCACACTCCAGTCATTGGTCTAGTCTGATGATTTTATCCTGTCATAAGTTTGCCCTTCTTTTGGAAGCACCACAGTACTTTTTTCCTTTTTGTTTTTCCTGGAGTGAATTTAAATTGCAATTCTATTCAAGATTTTTGCAGCTGCTGCTGTTATTGATGCTCAAAGCTGGGGTATGTAGCATAAGTAAACCTGTTTTGTTTGAAGAATCTTGATCTGTACAGCTGAAATTCTGAGACTGTTAACTTCAGTGAGCACAGAAATTTGCTTGAACAGCTTGGGCCTTAATTGCTTAACCAGGCCTCTGTTTCATTTTTCCATAATGCAACATGTCAACAGAAACACAATGGGTAGAGCCAAGGGATCCTTGCTCTGAGGCTCCTATGCTTTCTCTGGACAATGGTTTTCCCTTAAAAAAACCTATAAGTTATGGATTAAAGACTGCTCTGTTTAAAACTGTCTTGGGCTTTATGGCTAAAAGGATTTAACAAAAGAAGAGCTATTACTAAATTATGTTAGTGATTAGGGGATGAAGATAATTAAAACTTACAAAAAGTCTTTGCTTGCAGCAGAAAAGCATGGTAACCACTCAAAAATATCTTCGCTAATGTTTTTATTTTAAAAATGGAAAAAGTGAGTTAGCACCAAAAACTCTGTCTTCACTGCTATGTCCAAAATCAGCTGCCATAGTCTCCCCATTCTCTCCCCAATCTATGCTGTTTGCACACATGAATATAACTACTCCTAATTCAATAACATGCAGTGGCTACTTTTGCATGAGCTCTAACCATGATCCTGAGAGGTTTTCTGCTGTGTGATTTTTTTTTTCCAAGGCTCTAAGAAGTGATAGTCTTTGTGCAAAACTACAGGAAAATAATATGCAGGACTTGTTTTCGGGTGACAAGTGCATCCTGTCTTCAGACTGATGGAAAAAGAAAGTGATGCTGGTGAGGCATAGCTCCAGTAGCAAGAAACCAAGTGGATTTAATATAAACTTATCCTCATTTATACTTGTCTAGAGGCTAATTCATTGTAGTGATAACTCTGGGCATAACTACAGAAATAAATTTTTACAAATTCTAATTTTGTAACTGTGCTCTGGGTTTGATCAGCTCTGATTCTGTACTTATTTTGCATTGTGATAAAAGGCAGAATAGATGCGTTAGAAAGTCTCTAGCAGTTATCAGGTTCATAGGAAATAAATAAGGGTACACTGCTTTCTAGTATATGAAGTAAGCACTAGTGGTATTGCAGAGGTGTGTATGAAAATGTGGAACATACCATCTTCTGTCCCCTCATGTATGAAGTCTTCTTACCTGGTATATACCTTTTTTTTTGCCTCAGGAAAAGCTGTATTCCATATTTTTTTTGCAATATCTCCTGTGGGTCGCAGCCTGACAGGGTTTTTCAATGAACACTGCAAGCCTAAGCAAAATACACATGACACTGTGAAAGAGATACATTACATAAGAGGTCTCTGAGGCTTACACAGTGCTGGACTGCAGTATAAACTGTCTCTGGGATGGATAAAAACCATCTCGCAACCTAGGATTAACACTGATTCTTGTCAGAGGCTCTTGATTTGAGAGAAGAGAAGGAAAGTTGTGTGTGCTGTTTTAGTCAGTTTTAGCAGCTATATAAACCACAGTTTGAAACTTTGATGTGTATCTAACCATCAGCATGTCTGAACTGTGTTTGATGAAAAGAACAATGAGCTTGAGCTATGCAGCCCTTATTCCTGTTGCTTCTTCTCTGCGGCAGGAGGACAAGGGCAAATAGCATATAAATTCTGAGCATTCGGCAACTTTTGCTGCAGCATGAGAGTAAGGGAAAGAAATGCAAATTCCTCCAAAGTTAGTTTGTTTTTCAGTCACACTACAGAAGATTTAGTTTATCCACTGCTTGGCTAGTGATCCTAACAAGGCAGCTGGGGGTCTGTCTGCCTGTCTGTAGCTTCTCTACAATTGCCAGACCTCAGTATCTGGAAGATTGATTGAAGTTCTGGGGTAACAACCCCTCAGATAGTGTGAGTTTAACTTTGTAGGGGGTGCAATAGAGCTTTCCTGGAGTTCACTCCAAGGTTCCTGACCAGAGATCCACAAGGACTCCTGACTGTGACAGAGTTCACTTACTTCCGGTCTCATTGGAAGACAAGCTGCTTCCACTTTGATTTCTTTAATAGCCCAACAAGATGCCTTAGAGCAGTGCACCCACAGGTTTGAAGACGTCCTCCCAGACTTCCAGGCAGGGCATTCTAGCACAAGAACCTTTGCACTGTGGAAGAGAAATACTTTAAATACCTATTTTGAAAAGAAAAAAAATTGTGTACACGAGAAACAAATCCCTGTGCTTAGTGATCCATTATCCTAAATGTGGATCTGCATGGATATGGGGGAAGAAGTTAGAGCACAATAATCACTGAACACCTTAGTTTGCATCTACCACAATACCAAGTATTTCACTGAAGATACCTAGCACCTCACAGAATTATAGGAACGCTACAAGTTTCAAATCACAGAGGTGAATTAAGGAATGGAATATTGAATTTACAGTATTAATCCTGCACACTGTGACCATATTACATTTTTAGTTCAAATTTCTTATCAAAGAGATGCAGAAAGCCATTACATGAAGGCTGTTACATGAAGGTGTTAGATCAGCATATATAAATGTATGCTTTCACGAAGCCCAGGAGCAAACTAGGAAGTGCTGCAAGGTCTTGCCTACTGCAGATCACAGCCTTTTCTATCAGATCTATCAGATACTTTTAGATTGCTGTATTTTTGCACATACTTATGTCTTGGGTAAAAAGATGTTTTTAAATTGCATCTGCTTTTTTTTCCCCCTCACTTCTCAAGGATAATTCTTGATATCATCCAAAGAACTGCTGCCTTGCTGTTCTGTCAATTTAGCAAAGAGTGGTTTGCTTAGAGTTTCAGATAAAATTGCCAAATTTTTATAAGCCAAGCCACCTTAAAAATATATTTTCTTTCCAGGAAAAAGGCCTACACACAAGCTTTTTCTGGCAATGTATATTTATAACTTTAGCCTGTACTGTGAATGAACAGTTCACCCCACAAAACACAGTGCAGAGGCATTTGGTGAGTATGCTCAGCAGTATGTGAGGCCACTGGGTGAGGAGGCAAAGGTGCAAGGAATCTGCTTGGTTTTCCATTGTTGTATGAGAGAGAGAAGGGATAGTGTAAATCTGGAAAAGACTGAGGGTGTCACCTCAGGGCTGACTTGCTCTGAACTGCCGAGGAGGATAAGCTTTGCCCCCCACCCCTAAGCCTTGCACATCTCTCCACAGAGAAGAGGGGGGCAGTGGCAGGACAAAGGCCAAGCCAGGGCTGTGGCAGCTGGTCAGTCAAATCTTTCCAGAAGGTGGTGGGTCCTCTAATCTACTGGTGTTCTGAGGCAAAACACACACAAGCCTCCATGCTGCTCCACCAGCCAGAATCCTCACTCTCCACAGTTCCCACTGGTAATGGAAATAGCTCACACTCAGAACGGTTTGGGATTCAGTACATATATCCTGTCTCTGTCATACAGTGATATGATAATGTAATTAGTACATTTGAATGTCTGTCTTGAACAGTGGTCACAATGGTGTTTCTTGAGATTCTTGCTAACATCGCAGGCTTAGTATGGCCCCAGCCAGCTGCCATTTTTTTTCTGAATTTATCTGCTTTATTGAATTCCAGTGCTTGGAGGAACATCTAGACCAGTGGTAGAAATAAGGCTGTTATGTTGCAAAACTGAAAGATTATGAAAGGCAGCCTATTTTACCAGTGAAAAGGGAGATTGGAGTAATTGCTAATGGGAAAATTGGATTTATGACAGAAAATATTTCAGTAAAACAAGCATACTCAAAATACTACTCTGTGCATAAAGCTGTTATAAATATTTAAGGTTTTGAAGTATTTTATAGGGCTTTCCATTGGAAATACAATTTGTCTGTAGTTGAATTTATGATAGGAATTGACTCTGTACAGTCTTGATACTTTTTAGAACTCAAAGCATTTCTAATACTGCATGATCCTTCTTTACTTGATGTGTGCAGAGTACATAAAAAGATGCTGAACAAATCCTGATTAGCAAGTGAATGACATGACTTAGCTATTTAGAACAAACTGATTCATTTCAGATCTCTTCCTCACCATCAGATGTCTGCATTTATTTCCCATGAAAGTGTGGGCATCAAGAAGAATTTTTGAGTGCATTTTAAGTAACTAGCTGTCATTATTCCAGGCAGATTTACAAAGAGTCTGGATCTTGGTAGCTCTAATAGTAAATCTGAAATTTTCAGTAATGGTTTCCCATGTAACTGTGAAAATCTGGTGCATAGAATCAATATCAGCACATAGCTCCACTTCTCAAAAGGATCCTGCTCAGCAAATGCTATGTAAAGGTGACTCTGAAACTATTTTTGGGCTTGATTTTTGCATGCTGCTTCTGCCACTTTATTAATCTGGCAGCTTCCTCTTAATTAGTAGTGCATAACAGCAGGGAGAATCAAGATCTAGATCCCAGTCCCTGTCACAGTCGACATAAATCCTATCAACATAGAAACTAGAGCATAGGTTCCCTCTGCAGTGACTGAGTGTTGCAGGCATCAAGTTATGCAGTTAATAACTTAATGCAGTTTATGTTGTTCCTATAAAGCCAGGCTTTACAAATTACACTTGTAAAGGATAGTTTGTCCTAGAAGAGAAGGACTCCGACTCCTCTTACGTGGAGAAGAGGTATGAACTAGTGTGTCTTGGGAATGCAAATGAGAGCAAAGGCAAAACCTTTGGGAGAAAATGTGCAGAAGAACCTGTGCAACATAGGACGTAAAGACATCTGGTCTTGGAATGAAATTAGAGATCTCTGTTTAATTTTTTCAGTACTTTAGCAAATATTGTTAAAGCAAACTGTCCAAGTTTTCTTAACACACTAAACTGCCATCTGTGCTGAGGATAACATTGTTCTACTGTTGCCAGATCTTTTAGCAATTTAGATTTTTTAAAGCAAGGTTTTATGAATAGAATGTCTCAGAAAAGAATATTAAAATCACCATGAAATCAAGCACCATTTAAAAGAAAATATGCCCAGATAAAGATTTTTTAAAAGACACAAGAAAGCATGCACTTCGAGATAAGGCAGTTTGGTCTCTTCGCAAATGCAGGCAGATTTTCAGGCTCTTGTTTTTAGAGGGCATAAATGACGCAAACTGCAAGTCATAGAGGTCTGTTGCCATGAAAGAGTGGGTGCAGTTTTGGGTTAGCTGTGGTGTGATATTTCCATCTGATACCTAGAGTCAGCCAATAGCAGCAGGTGATGAGAGGCTGAAGAGCACAACATGTTCCAGTAGTACCTAAGGCTTGATCTCTGTGGCACCCTTGCTGCACACTGCACAGAGAGAACGTGTTGTTTTGTTGCTGCCTGTGACTTTGGTGCATAGAAAATGAAAGTACATTTATTTTGTTCAGATCTTCAATAAGCAGCAATAATTTCCTTAGAGGTATGATCCAATGCACAAAGAAATAGTTCTCAGATATCCTGGTGCAGGCATTTATGACTGTCTGGCAGATATGTATTTACTTCTTTTTGTTCTGGTTTTCATTCAGGAGTTGTGCCTTCTGCAGGATTTCGCTGCCCACCACCTGCAGTAACTATGAATGATGTGGGGTTAAATACTTAGCCAACCTATTGTTTTTCTCTGCATAATGCAGAAAATCACAGCCTCTGTGATCAGGTAATAGGTAATATGTTTTCTACTACATGGAATCAGAGGATGTTTCTACTCCCTTTGTGGAAAAAGCTGTTTGAGCAGTGCTGTCTCAGGGATTGTAGATGTGCCTACATTACTGCTTTTACTAAGATGTTCTCTGGAATGAATGTATCATTCTGGGAATGTGTACTGGTTTAGGATTGAGACTGGAGTTGCTACAAGTGAAAGGGTTTTTTTGCTTTGGATTCCTCATCTGTGAAATTTAATTATTTGAGAAACTGGAATGAACACTTTTAACAAAGGTGATGTCATAGTTTGGCCTCAGGGAGTGTGGGACAGCGGTGCAGGGCTTACTTCACAGGCTTCCTAAAAGCAGAAGGTCACAGAGCTCATGCAGCTGTAAATCCAAAGGGAACATTTGTGACAGATTTCTATGGATTGTGCTGTCCAGAAAAGGGTCATCTGCCATTAATTCCAAGCAGACGTAGTTTAGGGTGTTTAGGTGGTGAAAACTTTGTTGTAAAGAGGAATTTTGAACAGGACTGTCCTGCTTACTTACTCCAGCACTTGCTAGGTTTTGCACAATTTTTCTGTAAGTAAGATCATAGAGTCTAACCGTTCAGCCACTAAACCATGCGCCCAAGCACCCCATCCACCCATCTTCCAAATACCTCCAGGGATAGTGATTCAACCACCTTCCTGGGCAGCCTGATCTAGTGTCTAATAACCCTTACTGTGAAATTTTTTTTTTCTGATGTCCAGAAAGAAAAGGAATAAGAGTCTGGCTGGGGCCTGTACTTTCAGTTATTTTGGGGTGGTACCCAGGACTTTTTACTGCCATACCATTATTGCTGCCCACTGAATCTGCTGGTGGACTGGACAATCAGAAGACCTCCTCAGCTGCATGAGGTTGTATTAGACTAGGCAGCAGGAGCTCATAACTTGCAGAAAGGGAGACCTGTTTCTTCAGTATTCACTTCTGATATCTTCTAATGCTGGCAGTCACATCCTCTGGATATTGTGGGTTTCAATCTCCTTTCAGTTTTAGTGGTTACGTTGGTTTGTTTTAAAGTTCTCTTGGTAGTGAGGCTGAATTAATTTGCAAACTGTAAATGGTAGGAGCATCAAATATTTGTGTTTAATATTACCCCCTAACTCTGTATGGCTGTACTCACCTTTTAAATCTGAAATGTATTGTAGAACAACTGAGTGAAAAAAAACCTAACTGCAACTTTCTGATCTTCTGACACATTGGGAAAATGGTTTTGCCTTTGATACAAAAGGAATCTAGCCACTTTTCTGCAGAATCCCCAATTTTGGACTGCAAGTTAGATCCAAGTACCCAGATACAGGTGTTACTGTAACTAAGATATCATTTGAGAAGTGGAAGTTGCTTTATTTCCTTTGCATTTCTTCTGGTACTAGCAGAATTTAGATCTAGACATGCCCAATAGAAAACAATTGACAAGTAATTAAAGGTAATATTTTACAACTAATATAGAGAAACAAGGTAGATAATTATAAGATAAGTAGATTTTAAAGTGCTTTCTTCAGGTGGAATTCTGTCACTGTCAAAGAAAAAGTGAAAATTGATCATAGATGAAAAAGCAATTTGATACACTTCTAATGTGTGAAATCCTTCAGCTTGTGCCAGAAGGGAGTGTAACTGGGTTGTACGTAGTGGAAAGTTGCAAAGCTGAAGTGAGAATTATCTCTCAACTTATACATACTTCTGTGCCATCGTCAGTTTTTTTCCTTGCTGCATTTGTCTGTTCTGGGTTTTTTTTGCATATTAGTCCATTCTGTGCAAAGAACCCTAACTGGAGCAAACATGTGAGATTTTAACTCGGACTGAGGCTAGATTGTGCCTGATTAAGGACAGACTGGAGTTGCCATGTTTTGTGGTTGCCACATCCTTTTCTTAAAATCTTCTATGTGTATCGAAGAGCTACATATGTGACATCTTTTCCGTAGAGGTCCTATACTGCTTTGTGAGATGGCGTCAGTGCCTGCACAACTTTTGGAAGAAGACCTGTTCCTTTAGACCCAGAAGAAGAAAGGGCCAGATCCTGCATTCAAGAGGCACTGGGCAGTGGAAAGCTCTGTAATTCCTGCTAATCTGAAAGGCCAATCATTGCCTCATCTTGGACTGCTGTAGCTGTGTTACGACCAGTTGTGAAGAGGATCAGCTTACACCAGACTCCAATGTCACGTGGCATCCAACTTTCATGTTGTTCTAGGAACCAATCTTCTCACTTTACCTTTTAACCTTGAGCACAGACGTAGATGTAAAAGCATGTTTGCTTAGGAATTTAAGTCTAGAGAAGCAACTTGCCAAAGGCATATTTCTGTAATCTTGCAGTACATATATTTTGTGTTTATGATAATGCTGTGGTAGTGACTTGATTGTGAATTATGTGTCTTCTCAGGTCATATCATTATTGGCTGCAGAAAATATCTTTTTTTCTGCTTTTTTCTTCTGGTGGAAATTAGAGTTGTATGATATCATTGTTAACAGACACCTCTTGTTGTGCCTGGACACCACCATTCTCAATGACCTTGACAGATAGTACTTTGTGAGTTCATTATGATTGTGCACTAAAGATATTGAGCACTCTGGGTTTGAGAATTTTTTGTGCTGTAATTGAACGTGCAGTGGAGATCTCTCCTCAACCTCTCATGCAGTGGTGGTGCCATGAAAACAGTGCTCTGCTAAACACGGAGGTAACAAAACTGCTGGCATCTTGGTTATGTCTGAGGCAAATTTGGCCCAGTTGTTAAAAAACCTCTATTGCCTTATGAGACGCAACTTTTCATATCACTCTGTAAACAATTCTATTGGATGGCCTAGATGAAATTACCTCCAATAACAATATATCATAGTGTATTTAAGTGAGTATGCATACCCTTAATTTCCTACAAGTTGATGAGGACTCCCATTACACAGTAGTTTCAGTGGAAACTCAGGGCCCTTGTCACCTTGCACCACTGTGTCAATAAATTAAGAGCTTTTAGGGATACTCTGTTTTATAGATTTTGAAATGCCTTATAGCATTGCGTACATATTAAATATTAATATAGCAATACTGTCTTGTAAAAAAAATGTATAATGCAAACCTAGCTCTTATAGTGAGGTGTATATTTTTAAAAGTTTTCTCACATCACTGGGAAGAAAAAAGAGATGAGACTACCTGCAACCATTTAAGTAGTTTCCTTAAATTTAGAATTTAAAGTTTGTAATAGCTTTTTGGGCTAACAGAATATTTCTGTAGTTAAAATAGAAAGCCCTACATTAATAATTGTAGTAAATACAAATTACATTATTCAGCCATGTCAAAACCCTGTGTTATACCCAATGCCTGAGCATTAAAACTGTGGCAGTGAAAGGGGCAGTAGTGAAACACAGTGGCTGTGATGCAGGTGCTCCCAGCTCCCGATGTCCAGCCCAGGACCTGTTTGACAACACCACAGCTGTCACCATACACCTCTCTTCTAAGGACAGTCAGGTAGGAGCATATGATTGGCAAAGCAAGCAGTGCTCAGGCTAGTCCTACCTGAGAGCACGGTCAGGATGTGGTGAAAGGGCATGCCCTCCTGTAAGAAATGCAGTGCTCTCCTACATCCTACTGTCTTGCTACAGCTTTTGAATTTCTTTTTCTGAAGAGTGAGGGATATGAACTATAAAGGTCTAGAATATTAACAGGTAAATTACATTCTAAATAATTATTGTTTAGTTACTGCCAAAAGCAAAGGAAAGCATTCATTTACAGTGTACAACATATTTACTAGTGGCTCAGTAACTGGTGTGATAAATTCTTCCTTTGGGAGATAGTATAATGTATATTCTATGTTTAAACTCCTTTGAGCTGAATGGTTCCTTATGTGACTTTAATTCTACATGGTATTGTACGTCACAACGTGGATATATTAGCTCAAGTCCCAGAAAGAGAGCCACACTTTGGTGTAGATCTGCAGCAGAAGTGAAAAAACTGTGCTTTGGCAAACTTTACCGGATGTTTATGAAGTTACAACATAATGACCCCAAAATTTGCACTGAAATTGAAATGCATGTTGCTGTCTGGAAATAATTTCATACTGGGATGGTAACATAGGTGATGAGGAGAGCTGGTTGACTTTGGGGTGGCACTGTGCATATACTGCAACTTGTCCATCAGTTGCTGTCTGGAGCCAAATGGGTATGTCCCTGACATACCTCACAACGTGGTCATATGCACATTTAGTGCCTCACAGTCTCTTTCCTGAGACAGAAAGTTTTTGTCCTCTTTCACCACTAGCTTATTGAGGCACCAAGCAAATCATACAACTTGCTGCAGAGCTTGTGGCTAAGCCTGGAACTGAACCAGCATCTTGGTGTCCCAGCCTATTGTCCTAGTCATTCTTTGTTCCTTGGGGTCTTACTCAGATCTCCTCAAACATTCCAATTTACATTTTCCATTTTATTTTTAATTTTGTGTTTTTCTCTCTCCCTATCCCCCAGGCAAACCTCTGCCTTCACTTGCATGTTCTCTTCTTGTCACTCTTCATTGTTTTGTCTTTAAATATCAAGAAAATTCAAGAATGACTATATAACACGGTGGAAAAACTGTTGCAGTTGGATGACACTACATAATCTCATAGCTTATTGTGTTAGAGACAATTTATTCTGTTTCATAAAATTGTGAATAAGTTATCCTTTTCCAAACACTAGGATGTGGGGTTTTTTAGCTCACAATTGATTCTCTATGTTCAATATTATTTATTTTCATTTATTAAAATTAGGCTCTCTTTCAGAAGGAAAGAAGAGAATACTGAGTTCTTTCTGGCTAAATTTATAATTTTGCCAGTGTGCAGACTGTCTAAGCTTGGACAGGGAAAAATGTGAAAATGAGAAGATGTCATTGAAGATAGAAAAGAAATTGTGGGATTCCATTTCAGCATGATCATAAGAAGCAACAATCATCTTTAAAGATGTTCTATCCCCTATGTTTTTTGGAAAGGTTATTCCAATCCAAGCCAGTATACTCCAATTGTAAACCATTGAAGAGACTGATGTTAAAAGGAAAGTTTGTTTTGGAAGATGATTTCAGGCTTAAAGGCATTACTCCCAGAACACACAATGTTATTATCAACAGGAATTATTACACCTCACTTGACATAATTTCATTGTTTCATGAACTGTGTTTTTATTTTATCTCCTTAGAAGTCAGAGAACATCTCTGCTTTGCAGGTTAAAATTATGACATGCTGGCATTTAACTGGCATTTTTTTGTTTTCTTCATTTAAAAAAAAAATGGCCAGAGAAACTTACTTTGGAGGAATGGTTTGATTTATTGATACTGGTACTAATATTCTGAACAAAATTATTAGCAACTTCTACTCTATGTAAGAACAATTCAGGTTTGTGAGAACTGGCCCAGTTCATTTTTTTTGTTCAATCCCATTCAAATATCCCTACAGAGTCATTCATGGTCTGCATTACATTGTGGTAGAGAAAGGGAAGGACAGTCTTAGCCTCTGTTTTCTGTAGTCTGGTTTATGGAGAACATACTGAGTTTATTACACTGATACTAGTGTTCTATTTTTTCCTTTTCAACCCTTTTTCTCTTCATGCAAATAGGATATAGGAAACAGACTTTGTTGTTGTTTGTATTTTTTCTAGTTATTTTTCCTGTCTATCTTTGATGGGAAGCTGCAATGTTATTGCTTGCCAGCAACAGTAAAATCTTAATGAGGCATTTGAGAAGTCCCAATGGAGAACTTGTCACATGTAAAGAAAATGTAGAAGAAATGCAGGAAATATGTAGGTCAATGCTTTGCTTTATGAATTGTCGTGTCACACATAACACAGAACTGTTCATTTAGTCACTTGTATGACAATTCTTGATGAATATTTTTCATATAATTATACCTTTCCTAGAAATTCCTCATGAGAAACTAGGTAGATGGTTTCATCCAAGCACTTGATCAGAGCAGCCCTGCCTTCTGAGAAAATTCAGGTCTGATTTGGAGGTTCACACCCACTTCTAACCTTACCTGATCATGGATTAACTTTTGTTTTGATAGTTTTGCAGAAACCTTTTATTTCTAAAGATTCCACTTCTGGACTCTGTTGCTGACAGTGAAAGATCAGAGGATGAAACTCCACTCTCTCCCCATCTTTTTGTCAAGATGCTTTTCCTACTGCTAATGTTTGAGAACAATTGAACTTTCAGCAAATCAGTGCATGTTCGCTCCCTCATAACTAGAAAACCAAAGCTAACTTGTGCATCTGCAGTGCTTCAGACAGTCTGGAGAGTGACTTGCTTTCTATATCAGGGTTATGCTCACACTGCTGTCTGGCAAACTGCAAAGGTAAACGCCCAAAGAGGGGAAGGCAGCGGCTGTCGGGTGAGCTGTAAATACAGCAGTCTGTGAATCAACCCACTCTCTCTCTCCCCTCACTTCTAGAAATCTATCAAGCTGGCAGGCTGCCCTGCCTGAAATAAATGTGGAAAATATTATGTAACTTTGCCCTGTGCGCTGCGCTGACAGTGTAGGCATTGGGCAGGTTTTAGTTACACTATCTGCTGTGGCTATTTTTTGACCAAAGGGTTCTCTCTATTTCCTTTTCCCCCACCCTCTCATTTATTTTTTTTTTCACTGACAACAGAATGCAACTCAACATCTGCAAACAGGAAAAAAGCATCAGCAAAGCTGTTTGAAGGCAGGCTATTCCGTTTAAAAAAATATCCCTGCTGGAGGAGGAATATATTGACTCTAACTGTAGCTGAGCACTGAAACAGTCAGTCTCAGATCCTGTTATATGCTGTGTCAATACCTCCCTCTGCTGAAAGGTCTACGTTCTTCCTGTTTTGCTTGACTATTTTTTTCCGTGACAGGACTTGCAATTACTGCAACATAGCTGCCCTGCAAAGAGCACATAAGCGTAAACTATTTATCCTTTCCCAGTGTAACTGTTTGTAGGCTAGAATCTGAGATTAGGAAAAGATGATAATTCAGAGTCAGATGACTTTTAAAAGTGCTCCTCAAGGAAACCCTGTGCTGGAATTTGGCCATTGCCAAGGGGCGTTCTGTTCAAAGACAATTCTACGTGTGTTTGCCTTTTAACTTCAATTTATTTCCTTCAGTTTTATTCACTACATTAGTTTTTGTTCTAGAAATAGTAATATTACAGCATAGTTTGTTATCCATTGTGCTGCATGAACTACCATGTAAGATTTTAAGTGTTGTGTTACTCAAACAGATTGAATTATCTTAATGGTTGGAAAATCTATGAATCATCTCGACTACAGCTGGTATGGTTATCAGGGAGCCCAAAGTCAAGACCTCAGTTTTTCAGAGGCTGCAGGGGTAGGGACCCAAGCCAGTCATTTTTCATCTCAGGTTATTATAGGATAAAGATTTTAAAGTGACTGGCAGACTTTATTTTTGTCTGCTTCAATTACTCCAAACTGACACACCAGAAAGAGTAGAGGTTTTGTGAGTAATTTAAGTTAGTGGAGATGGTGGCAGCTCTAGGGTATACAGAAATTTAACTTCTTATTTTGGTAGGGAGCTAGAAACAAAAGGCCCTAGTTCATAAATGATATTTTCCTTTATGTCTACCCACCCCTTCAGAAATTATGAAATTTCTGCCAGAGTTGCAGGAAAAGCTAATACACTACAAATCAATAGGTGAGCTGCAGCAGTTCACAGCTTTTTTTTTTCATTAATAATCTTTAATATTTCCTCACTGTGTTCCCCTGCTTCAGAGGCAGATTATTTTTCCCTCTATTTGATGGCAGATGGCAACAACCATCTTACATCAACTCTGGAAGAAGTACAAATAAGATCATTCATATTAACTTTTTGAACAGCACTTTTTAATGTCTTTGTTGACTTTGGCGATGTTAGAGGTAAGAGGGGGAATAAGTGAATAAATATCTAAGGGAAAACAGTAAATTCTGTGTACATATAAACTGTTCTGATCAAGTAGGGGTCAAAAATACCCAAAACCAACACAGAAGTCAGGGAAAAGTTAGGAAACAGACAGTAGGGTGCAGGAAGAAGCACAGCTGTAGGGAGTATAAACACACAGGGAAAGGTCTTAAAAGGAGGAGAAGGAATCACCACCACATGGGTGAAGTTTTCAGGAAGGTGATATTGTATGGAGATTTGTGATTTTATTTCTTATAGAAGAAGAAATAAAGGACTACTTGCCACAAAAATGTTGGTAGGAATTAGGATTTGGAGTCAGAGAGGGATGTTTGACTGGAAGCGTGCTGTGAGATTGAGGTTTTATGGCTTTCTGGAAGATAGGAGAGGACCTGGCTAAGGAAACATGACTTAAGGAATGGCACCCTGTAAAGAAAAAGATGTGTCAAAGATGCCCGTGTGATTATTAAACATCAGGTTTTGTGTGGAGGTTTGCTCAGTCTAAAGTACTGTGCATAATATTGTATCTTTTTTTGCCTCATATATTGGATATTTATAATGGGTAGAAAATACTATCAAATTGCTGGTATATGTAAGGAAAATTTCTGTAATGCTCTGTATATGCAGTTGTTTGCAGTCAGCTGACTGACAAAATCTGAAGTGGTGATTCAATGGGAATCTGCTGGGTTTAGGTCTCTAGAGCTAGGCTCAATTCTGTGAACTCTGGAAAGTTTCCCCCCACACCCCTCTTCAGGGATGGAAGTCCTTCATGGAAGACATACGAAATAAGGACGTGAAAGGCTCAGCATTCAGTATAACTGCACTCAATTGATTTTTATCTCTGTTTCAGAAAACAAGGTATGTATTTCCGTAGGTGTTTTTGCTCAACATATTGACTGTACTTTAAGATGCCTTCTAAAGAAGCTATATTTTAAGTTCAAAATTATCTGAACTAGCTGTTTTTTTCAATGAATAAAACATGTGAATGCGTACAATACATGGAGCAACTTGCAAGGAGCATACTTCTCTTGCAAAGTCAGTGTTACATGCGTGAGTTGCCCAGCCACTAGAAACTAACCCAAAAGACTCAAGAAAATGGAACATATATCAGAGGGGTTCATTATCCGTTAAGCTAAATGATCAGTGAAATGTGAGACCAGGCAAATCTCAACTGGTTTCAAGTTTTCTTATAGTGGAAACTCGGATCAGGTTCCTTGAGAGTTCAAGAATTTTTTAGCAAACCTAGACCTGCTGAACGCTTAGAACTCGATTAACAGCTTTACAATACATGTTCAAAGCATTTGTTATAAGCATTAATAAATTTACACAGCACCCATGCGACTTAGAGAATTTTATTAGCCTCCTCTTACGGTTCAGTCCATATACAAACAAAGAAGCAGATTTGTTAAGGTTTTTAGTATGTAATGAAGCAGTTGAATATTTCTTTGGGTGACTAACCTCCATAGGCAGGCCCTCTAGGTTTATATCTGATTTTTAAGGACCTACAAGCCTTTGAATGCACTGTACTTGAACAAGTTATCTTGAAGTCTGGTTGTGATGAGAGCTAGGTAAGCTATCTGCAATGCTTTGTGACAACAAGTGAGGTCTTATTTTTGGTTTGTAAATTGATTTTTATTTCAGTATCCCTTACCATTATGCAAACCCTTAGGGGACATATTAAATGGAACGTTTGTGAATGGATCAAAACTTGGTCTGCAAATACTATGATTTGAGTTTTGGTGCTGTTCTCACTATCCCTCAATGCAATGGATGCAAAGCCCAGTAAGATGTGCAGATCTGAATATTTGGGTGAACACATACTAACGTACATCTTCTACCAATTATTTATTTTTGGCAGGGTTCCTATGGAAAAAGTCTACATTATCACAGAATAGTTAATTTTGATGCATATGAGAGTGTGTATGCATGCACATCTCCTCTCCCCTTGGTCCTCAAAGGAATTATGCAATGTCGACGTGCAAAAGAGAGAGGATGGCCTTTTCGTTAAGTCACTGAACAGGAAAACAGGAGAATTAAGTCCTGTTCCTGACTCTGTGAAACTTTCTGCCTGCAAATCTGGGAAATCCACTTATGAAAACTGAGGTATTATTCCAGGAGACTGGAATAATATTGCTGTTGTGTACTAATACTTCATACAGGCATGGGAAAAAAAAATTAAATCATATTAAAAATAACATTAAAACTGAAGGCTTAAAACTGGTCCCCAAATACAGAAAATGTTTAACAATATACCTCAGGATTACTGGTAGATACTGGCCCCCAAAAGTTCTGCCTTGATCACTTTTCAGTTACAAAAGCAAATTTGGCAATATCAAAAGACAGACCTGTATTTATTCAATTTGTGTCTGGTTTTAGCATTCTACCAGTGCAAAAAAAAGTCTTCATTTCCAAAACAGAGAACTGAAATTCCTCTAATCCTTTGTTTTGGTTAGTTATACAGACATAATTATGCCACCTGTAAATGCCTTAAATATTCTAGTTTGTTTTAATATTGATATTCTATACCTTTCCTTGTTTCATTGAGGGGGGATTCTATTAAAATATATAATGCTACGGGTGCAAGGACTAATGAGGCTTTTGATATCTTACAGTTTGGTCTTGTTAATATGGTTTGGAAAGTCTTTGTACACTTTGTGTTCATAAACTTGATCTCATTTGTGTGCAGATTCCTGGGTGTGTTACAATGTGTGAGCTCATTGTTGCTTTACCATTAAAATGTCTACCAGGAAGTGTTCCTGTTTCCTTAAGGGAATGTCCTAAGTATGCAAGATAAAACTGCTGCTAAGTAACTTTTCCAGGTTAATTGCCTTTAAAAAAGATGGGATATTTAACAGGCCTCTTTGCTCTACATAGTTCCGCACTTTAAATATTAAGTTTGGAATCACCTAAGCCATTTTAGGCCTTGGGAATCCTATCTTAAAACAGAACTGTTAGATGTTTGAACTTACTTTCTTTTTTCTGAGCCTTAGAGTCAACGTACCTTAAAGTTTCTGTATGAATTCTTGAAAAATAATTCAGTAATCTTATTTCTTCCCCCAACAAGAAATTAAGGCAGGGACTAAAGGAGGACATCTCTTACTAGCCATACCATTTAGAGACTAATCGCAACCTGATCCTCTACTCTTCTCTAGCCCTTCCTCCAAATGTACAATCTGTCACTTTGCTGGCCTTCTAGCAACTGTGACTACAGACACCTATTTTTGTGCATCTTTCCTCACTCAACCCAGAGTTCCAGCTCTGGACTGATCAGCAGCAGGTGCTAGCAGGTGAAGCACTCACCACCTGCCTAGCCAACACGAGGGCATCTGTTTTGTCTATCCAGGATGAAGGCGCTGGGCTAGCATTGTGTTTCTAAACCTTGATTGATAACAGCACCTGTGCAGCTGCCAAGGTCAGGCTGTCTTCGGGGGAATGTTTTATCACCACAGGCACCTGGCTTGGTATAAGATTTAGGAATGTGTCCTGTCTTTGACATGGCTCTGGCAGTCTGAGAAGACTTTGTTGCAAGACATAAGCTTGCAAAGTCTAGCCAGGTGACAGTGTCGCTTTTGGACAGCTATCAGGAATATTGAATGTGAAGAAAGTCTACACCCCACCTAGTGCAACAATAACTGATGTTAATGTCTAGTAAAAGATAATTATTCTTTTTTTTCCATTGATGACTATTATGCTTCTGAGGACTTGGGGTTAAAAAGGTTAGAAATTTCTTGCACTGTTTTTCTGTTGTAAGGCAACTACAGTTGCTACCTGCACGTATTAGTATATTTCTACTTGCGGGATGTCAGATTGCCCTGTCCTCTCAGCAACGTCCCTGCAGGCACTGTGGGACTGCTGCTGGCCTCCCCTGAAGTCAGCTCTTCTCCAGACTGAGGAAGAAGGGTTTTCTCAGCCTCTTCTTGCTGGGCAAGAGGCCCAGCCATAGTGGCTCTCACACTTTAATCAGCAAAGAAGAACTGAAGAACAGAGTTCTTCAGGGGATTGTAAAGGGCTGTTACAAGGAAGACTAGATTAGGTAGGAAGAAAAGACAGCCTTTGAGAGTAAGAGCTTATTCTGCCAGTGTTGTCCTGCTCCTCCTGCCTTTGAATGAAGTGGAGAGATTATTTGTAAAGAATCGCTGGGGCAGGCAAAGGTAGAAGCTTAATGTGTTGCTTGCAGGTGACACAGCAAGGAACTGGAGCTGCAGAAAATACTGCAGCTGGGAAAATACATGTGGCATATCTGCTTGACTGGATGGAAGGAAAGGTGGGGAAAGATATGGGATGGGTCCTACTGTCGTTCTTCAGGTGTTTGAGCTGAGATTAAGATGATGGAGTGTATTGGTCATATTGATAATCTTAAGAGAATTGGTATAATTTTTAAGCAGATGTTTAAGTGTACTGTAGTTCTTTGAGCTGTGCTTATGATCCTTGGATGTCACTTATTCAGACTATATGCAAAGGTGTGTAAATCTACATGTTTTCTTTACTGAACTACTACATATATGCCAGCCTTTCCCTAAGTCCTGCAAGTCTGAGTTTCAAAGCACTGACCTAAATTTGAAATAAGAGACTTTTGGGTACTTCCTGAACTTGCCTCTCGTCTCTTGCAGGGCCTTGACACATCTCTATGATGAGAGTGTTATGCTAAATACAGCATGCTTTTTCTTATCCTACTGTAGTAATCTTTTAGTCAGAATACTCTGCCCAGGAATGATTGGAATTAAAAGAAGTTGATAGAATACTTAAATGCTATGTTGCATTGATTTGTCTTACAATATTTTGAATTGTACTTTTGCTAAGGCCACCATTTTGAAACAGAATATGTTGCTGCAAGGTCTGGCTAATTGAAGGGTTACATATGTTAGCTTACATGGTGTGTTTGAATTTTTTCTGCTTGTTTATGGTCCCTTGATATCCATAAAATCACTGCTTGTAGTTGTGACAGGACTGCTAACATACATAATGTGTGCTCTTACTTTTTCACTTCCTAACAGGTAATTGGTGTATTGCCCAAAAGCCCAGCTCCAGCAGGAGCAGTACACTGGAAAATATAACTCTTCTAGTGATCTAGGTAATAAAAATGTCAATCAGGCTTAGGGAATGATGCTAAACCTTTTCTATAGAAGCTTGTGTCACAGGCTAAATATGAGTGTGGGTTTTAACCCATGCTGTTTCAGAGTTCCTTCATGTGGATCAGAGGAACAGAAGTTATGCTTGGTTTCCATGAATGAATTTGGGCAGGAAAATGATGCTGAGACACTTTTATTCCATAGATTTACAGGTTATGTGGTTGAAGGGGAAATGCACAAAAATTTCAATAGCTGTCCTAAACAACAGTGCCTAGGTTTCAGGCACTGTTAGAAGATGAAGGGAAAGATATTTAGTGATCTCTTACAATGACTGGCTTAGCATGTGTGGACAAACAAATATACTTTTGCCATACCTGGCTTTCATTTTACCCCATCTGTTTTTGTTCGGACTATGCAATCTGTTTTGTTCCCTGCTGCTTAGTCTCCCATTTGGCTATTATTTCTCTCTGAAAAGTCATGTTGGCTCTGCAAACTTGCTTATTTCCTTGGCTGTATTAATTTTTTTGTGTGTGCTCTTGCATCACAATTGTTTGTATATGAGATATCTTGTATTTTCCCTGCTTATGGAAGTAGTAGTGAAAACTACCAAGGGATTAATCTGAGGGAAACACTTCTCAAGATTTGACAGGAAACTTCATGACATGCTGCAGGCCAAACTCTATCCAAATTGCTCATCTGAAGCACTAACTGTAAAGATCTGAAGAAACTTGCTGGTATTTGGCTAAGGTTTTTGAATCCTGAGTTTTAAATGGAATGTCTTTGAAATCAGTGAAGTTACTCCACTCTTTCATGTAAAATGAATAGGTGTATTGGCATAACTGGTGAATTGTATCCTTTGGTGCAAGATTTCTGTTTAGTTTTTGGGGTTTTTTTTTGCTATGTGGGTACGTACTGTGCTGACTATCTATTCTTTTATATAGAAATGCCAAGTAGTTTAGATCCTTTGCGAACAGTAATACTGAGCCACTGCAGAATGCAGAATTATTGTCTTGAGTCTATGACAAGAGTCACAGAGAGATCCAGTCAAGGTCTTTGGATATGGCAGTTTGCTGTTGTCATCCATTTTTAGATGGACAGTAGCTAAGCTTGTTGGCAACTGCTTTGCAATCTATACACACCCAACTGCAAATTCATGATCTCTCACTTTTAGACAAAGTGAGGATGTCACAAATGAGAATTTGGAACAGGAAGTAAAAAATTAGACCATGTGCCCTGGTGTCTTCAATCTGTTTACGTCTAATAGACCTGACCCTATTTTCAGTGAAGCTGATGGAAAAATTGCTTTGCTTGATGGAATATATTTGTCTTAATTATATCCTTGTTTTAATGATGTGTTCTGAAGCCATTATCACCTGCTTCTGGAAATCCCTGAGAGGGTGAGATTTTGTTGAGCTGTTTGCTGTAGAAATGAATAAATGAAAGCAGGATTATATCCTGTGCAGCTCTGAATCTCAGCACTGTCATTTGACAAGCATGTGAGTTGTGGGGAGCACTCACCCCCAACCCCTCCTCCTCCATCCGATTTTTTATTTTGTTGGGGGTAAAGACTTAAAAGCCTGGAGCAACTAAGTGGCATTTGGCTACATGAGGTGATTCTTTTTAAAAGAATATTTGCATCAGCACTGGATGAACTACAGTTCATTTCGCTGCTAAAGCAGAGGACAAAACATGCAGCTTCTAGCTTCGCATTGAGTTTATGTATATATTTTATTTCGAACAGTTTATATTTCTTCTCCTGTGTGTAAACATTTATGTGAAAAACTTTACCTTTGCTGTATTCTGTAATTCATATCACATGCTTGCCTCCAGCTGGTACAGTTCTAAATTTTATCACTGATTTGGTAGAGACTGTGCAAGAACAGACCAAGTGCCTATACAGTGTGTTCCACATCTCCCCAAGCGTGACTCTTTTGTGAGCAGCAAGGTGTAAGCACATGGTGTTTTAGTATCGGTCCATTACCTCAGAAGTGTGAAACCGCATAAGGAAACCAAATGGGTACCAGGTTCAGAATGTGCCTTCCTGTTTTTCTACTGTTTTCTAACTTGAGCTGAGTGTAAACAGACCTTTATTTTTGTTCCTTTTGCTTAGTACACGTCTCTGTGGCAGCTTTCTCCATTCAGCTATCAGCAGAGAAGTGAGACTATTTCCTTTGAGCAACTCTGTAATGTATGGTAGGCTTCCACTTACGAAACTTGTAGGCCAGCCTCAAGATCTTTGCTGAGCAAAATTGCCTGACCTCAAGTAGGAGTTTTATTTGAATAGGAGGATGTAATTGTTTTTGTTCTAATGATTATTTAAAGCATATATAATTGTTTATTGTCCTGTTCCAACACTGTGAAATGAAAACAGCACTTAAAAAAAATTTTCTTAAATACTCAACCCTAATGCTTGAGCAGTAAGGAAATTAAGCAGAAATTATCTCCCAAAGAAATACTACTGTGTAACTTGTGTTTTCATATAGTTAAAAGTAGAATCATGCCTGTGGTACTCACCAAAGGTCTGTTGTGTCATATGTAAACCACTCCTTTGGAACTATTTGCTGTCATTAATAAAAAATAAAATACTTACTTAACATAAGACAAGGTACATACTTCAGCTATACTAGTTTGCATCATTTCCAGCTTTTTCTTCCTTGGTATTGGTTAACTTTGGTAAGAAAAAGCATGTTGGATGAGTTCATACTAAATTACCGAATGCAAGACTATAATGAAGTAGTTCAGTTTAACAGCAACTTATATAATGTAGGGGATTTACCATCAGTTGAAATCTTGATCTTCACTTTAGGTGTCTTTCTGAAAAATATGCTGTTTAGTCAGATGTTTTGAACTTGTAATGAGGATTGGTGGGTAAAACGCTTCTCAATTTATGCAGGACATCAACCAAGTGATCATAGCTTTTTTTTTGTTTCTGTTTTTTGTGTAACTACCATTAACTCTGAAGCAGTGGAAAACTGGAGGTATTATGTATTCAGATGCCATAAATATAAACTTTCTTCCAAATAACTGAATAAAAGTAGGAGCTCTAGATCAAGACTGCAAAGGGAAGCATTCAGTGCCTGATAAATGAGAGAATGCATGTAGGATGAACTGCAAAGCCATTATGAGGTAGTTCTTAGATTAAAGTCTTCATTATTTTACATACAACATTCGGTCCCTGGTCTAAAGGCAGATGCAGGTTGACACAATGTTTCCCTGCAAAACTCCTGTGTTTGCTGTATTGCTGTGCAGCCACCAGTTTAACATAAACTGAATGGGGAGTGCCATCTCCATTCTATACACAAGATTCGTAGTGAATGGACACTTTCCTGCATTTTGTAACTGTTATTTTTGTAATGTTAACATCCTTTTAATACAGACTATCTGGATGACTTTTGCAAGAACTTTGGTGCTACCTTGGACTAACTGGTAGTCATAGCAGTTTGTTATTCTGTCTGAAGAAGTACAAATGTGGAATGAAATCTAAACCTTGCAAGTCAACAACAACAACATTGATGGAAATGGAGGAAAGAGAGAATGTGTGTACTTGAGGTCCCATTTCAGGCTTAATTCAGCAAGTCCAAACTCTTCTGCACAATTTATGCCTCATTTTTCTCTTTTCTTTAAACTAGATTTTTCTTAACTTGCTCTGGATTTCAGGTGTCAGTCCCCGCGGACACCCCTTGGTCAGCCTCACACTGAGGTCCTTGTCCAGCTTACTACTTAGTTTCTCATTCTTCTTGCTCTCAGATCACAGATCCAGATTCTTGGATTTCTTGTTCAGACAGACAGTTTGTCTTCTCATTATAAATGTGCTGCCCACCCAGATCCATCTAGAAGACATTACTCTTCCCTTCATTGCTCCCACTGCTCATGTGTCCTGGACCTGTCAGTTGTAGCCTTCAGGCTGTCTAATGCCTGTTTTTATGTCCACCTTCATTTTCCTGTTTTTTTTTGTGGGTCTTCAGATTGTGCTCATCCCCTCCTAACCTTTACCATCGGACTCCTCTGCTACACTAAAACCCCCAAAACATCCATTCTCCAGATTAGAACCTCCTACTTCTTTGGTTGTGTCCTTCTGCCTTCCACCAAGACTTCCCCCTGCCACTGTTTCCAATTCAAAGAAATATCTTTTAGACATATTAAAGCTCTTCAGGGATTCACCATATTACCAAGAACAGGCAAGGTTACTGCCATCAGTTCCCCCCCAAAAGGAAATGAAAATAGGTATTACATTAAGAAATGAAAAAAATTAATCTGGATTCATCTGCTCCTTCTCATTATAGGGTAACTTCAGATATTCTGCGGTAGTTGCAGGTGGGAGTTGTAAATGTACAGAGAATGTTAAAATTTCCTGGTTTGAATAGTATACACAGTTTAAACTGGTAAGAGATGGAAACTTTTTAAATGAAGAGGAACTAGGAAATGTTAACTGCTAAAATATTTCTATGTACAAGTGGAGACTCTATTTGTATTTTTCATTTGCAAGATCTCAGTGTGGCAGAATTTATGTAAATGTACCCAGAAATGACAAAGATTTCTATTGTGAAATGCAATATTGCTACTGGAAGGTCTAGAAAGGTTAGGGATGCTCAAAGGAAAGGCAAGAGAATTTCAGCTTTGCAAAACTAATTTACTTTTAATGCCCATTATTCTTAGAGACAGCTGAGCTATTGATGGAATGGCTTTATCTTCTTTCTTTCCTCTCTGAGTTTTGTTTAGTCCAACACATAGAATCATAGAATCACCAGATTGGAAGAGACCCACCGGATCATCGAGTCCAACCATTCCTATCAAACACTAAACCATGTCCCTCAGGACCTCGTCTACCCATGCCTTAAACACCTCCAGGGAAGGTGAATCAACCACCATCCTGGGTAACCTGTTCCAATGCCCAGTGACCCTTTCCATGAAAAACGTTTTCCTAATGTCTAGCCTAAATCTCCCCTGGTGGAGCTTGAGGCCATTCCCTCTTGTCCTGTCTCCTGTCACTTGGAGAAGAGGCCAGCTCCCTCCTCTGTACAACCTCCTTTCAGGTAGTTGTAGAGAGCAATGAGGTCTCCTCTCAGCCTCCTCTTCTCCAGGCTAAACAACCCCAGCTCTCTCAGC